>RCUC01166333.1:0-48153 GCA_003697995.1 Taxidea taxus jeffersonii
GTGTGCGTGTGTGTGTGTGTGTGTGTGTGAGATCCTCTACACAGAACCTCCCGTGCAAGGCTGTCTGTATGGGACACAAAACAAGCAAATCCTGGGCTTGCCCACGTTAGCAGTTCCTTCCCAGTGGGATGAGGAGTTACACAGTCTGACTGGTGTGGCACGCCGGGCACATCTGTCTGGATACACAGGTCTGTGTGCACATACACGTACGCACACTCGTGTGTGCATGTGTGCTTACGCGGGGGCAGACTTGTTCGCTGATGCCTGTCCCCTAGCCTGTCCTAGCTCGATCCCACGGAACAAGCTGTCCAGTGCACCGCAGGTACTCGAGAATGACTCACTGATAGCCCGGTCCTCTTTGCACACCTCACCGAAACGGAACAAATGTTTTATTCTACTTAAGCATCTTTCGGAAGCACCTGGAGTCCCACAGCAGTGATGCACTTACAAGTTTTTGTTGGGGCATAGACTCAGCAGCCGCTTACCAAAATTTGGGGGTGTAGGAGCCCCCGAATTGGAGGAGGAAAACCTGAGAGCAGAAAGCGTGTGTGTGACTTAGAAGAAAGGTCCTCACTCCAGGGCTCTCCAGGCGGGCTTGCACACGGCTCCGAGAGGAGTATTTCTAAAACAAGTATCTGCCAGAAACACACACCCACACATTTATTTTATTTTTATTTTTATTTTTTAAAGATTTTTAAAATTTATTTATTTGACAGATCACAAGCAGGCAGAGAGGCATGCGGGGGGGGGGGGAGGAAGCAGGCTCCCCGCTGAGCAGAGAGCCCGACGAGGGGCTCAATCCCAGGATCCCGGGGACCACGACCCGAGCCGAAGGCAGAGGCCTTAACCCACTGAGCCACCCAGGCGCCCCCACATTTATTTTTTAATTGATTAATTTCCTGGCTCTAGGTGCTAAGGATAGGAAGATGAGAAAGATGTGGTCCCTTCTCGCAGCGCGCTCCCAGCTGGGTGCGTTCGTCTAGCTCCCTGTGACAGGTGGGATCGCAGAAGGTGAATGGCCGAAACCAGACCCAAGGGCTCAGATAAGGGAAGCCTCAGGGAAGCGTGGGGACTCAGAGGTCGTGAGTGGCTCCCTGCCATCCTTAGGACAACATCCTTTGCCCCCGACAGGGGCTTAGGAGATCTTTGCCTTCCAGCTGCTTTCTCCCTTCTCATTTTCAAGCATCAACACACACTGCATGTGTGGGTGGGCACATGCGTGTGCACGGGCTTACACACACACCCGCCAAGGGCTTCAGCTACAGAGAATGGAGCGGATCATATGAGCAAAGACTCAAGTGTCCCTGGCTTCCACCCCAGCCTCTCCGATGGCGTGTCTACAGGTCACACTTCAGTCTCACAAAATGGTTCTCAGTCTTCAACTTCCAGTGAAAATGCAGGGGTACACGCTGCCCTTGAGCTCCAGAAGGTTCCATCCAGATTCATCCCACTTGGTGTCTTAGCCCCTCCTGCATCACTTCACATGTGTGTGACCTTGGACAGGTTACTCAGATGCCCTCTGCGTCGATTTCCTCCCGTGTAGCACGAGATGACAGTAGGACCACCGTGATCACAGCCTCGGATTACCTGTGCTCATGCATGCAGAGTGCTTGTCACAAAGCCAGCCCAGCCCTGTGAAGTGCTCTTTAAGTCTTCTGATCACTCTTCTTCTTTTTTAAAGCTATCTCTGACTTTGACAGCCCTCTTTGGTTCTCCTCCTGCCTCTCTATCTTTCCGCTTCTTCGTTGACTCCTCTAACTTACCTACCTCCCCTTCAACGTTTGAGTCTCTGAGTTCGTCACCTGATGTCCCAGGTGGACAGGCTGTGATCCCCACCCCTGGGACCTTCCTTGCTCCCCTCTCCCCCAGTGTGCAGTGCACCCCTCACCTGCTTCCAGAGTGCTTTATCTAAAGCTCAGACCTTGGAAACTTCCTCCTCTGCTCAAAACCCTGCCAGAGGCCCCCCTTTCCAGGACTGGCTTTCAGAACTCCTTCCACAGTGGGCTTCAGCTGTCCCTGCAGGATTTCTCTCTCCCCATATCCAGTCGGTCACCCATAGCCATCCTGCACAGCTCCTCGAACGTGGACCGCTGGGCTTTGTCACTCACGTGGCTTTGCACCTGCTGCTTTTTCTTTCACACCAGCTCTGACACCCTTTCCTCCATGCCCTTCTCCTTGGGTGTTTGATGGCTCAATGCTCGGTGCCCCACAGCATGCCACACAGTTGTCCATTAGACCGCCGGAGCACCTGCTGTGTGGTCTGCATATGTCGGGGCAGGGGCTGTCTTTGGTTGGTTGGGACACAGTTCAGACAGTGAAAGAATGAATGAGTGCACAGCCCCGGGGGAGGGTTTATACATGGTAAGGCCAGATCTGGAGTCTGTTCCCTGTGCGCTCTGGGGATGCGGAGTCCTCGCCGCCTCTGCCCTTCAGGGAGAGACCTCACAGGCTTCATCCTCTTTCCTTCCTACACACTTCCTCCTCTTTCCTGAGGGCGTTGGTGGGAATCTGCGTGCTGTGGGCACATCTGCTGATGATCTGCATTGTCCCAATCCTCTGTGCGAAGGCAAAGGTCAGGGGTGATACCAAGGTCATGTGATATGTCCCACAAAAGCCAGTTCTCACTTTTATGTTCCGTTGGTGGGAAAGCTTAGTACGGTGATGTCTAAGAACAGTTTTTACTCTTGATCTCTTTCTGATGACCAGCAGTCAGAACGGTTTTCTCTCTGTCCGTTTTGCCTTTCTTGGGGAGCGCGGAGTGACCATTACATCAGCGCATATGGCAGGTCCCGCTGGCCGCGAATCCTCAGGCACAGGACAGTTTGTGAAGAAGCCTGCTTGGCACGATCCCTGGGCAGCACAATTCATAGCTTCCTTTTGCAAGTTAATAAATCTTGGGAAGTATGTCAGACGTGCAACAGATTTACATAGTTTATTTAGTGTAAACATGGCTTTCTTTGTGCGTTTATTTCTTTAGTTCTTAATTTTCCAGCAGGTGCGGTCTGACAATTCAGCAACCTTTCCAGAGTTAAGATAAGATTGCTGTGACCTGCATGAGTTTTGTAAGGGACGTAAGCTAGGAAGGGGAGGGCGCGCTGAGCTGAGTGCGAGCCCTGGGGCTTGTCTGCCTGGGTCCCTCACGGCCATGCGGGACCCCGGAGTGCGGCTTCATCTTCTGGCTTTAAAATAGGCCGCCTAGCTTGTCTTTAAGAACAGCATGGAATACTGTTCACTTGAGCGTGAGGTTGGCCTGTTGAACGTTTCAGAGAAGCATTCAGGACGAAGTCCACCCAGTTAGACCAGTTTTGATATGAGGAGCTCCCTCTTTATTGAAAAGCTATTTTCTGAACACTTTCTAGTAGAGGTTTGCTAGATTCCATTTAAACCCAACTGTGGGATTTGTTAATATGCACTCAACTCACCTGGCCGCTGGCTTTTCAAAAAGGAATATATTGATTTTTTTTTTTTAATTCATACGTAGTACTCCAATGAAAATACACACTTGCCACATTACCTTTTTTCTTCCCCACAAAAGTTCAGCTTTTGTACCCGAAAAGGAAAATATATTCCAAGACGTGAATGTGATTGAAAATGGAAGTAAGTTTAGATGATGATGGAACTTTATGACTTCACTGTTGGAAGAGGCGTTCACTATTTTGGTGGTTTTTTATCTCGTCTGCTTTGTTTTGCCGCCTGACAGGTACCCTGTTCTATCTGGAGAACAGCTCCTTCCTCCCGCTTTATTTTTAGCTCTCCTCTCAGTGGAAAAGGAAATATGTATCGGCTTAGGAACGTCGAAGGGAAACAGATGGTTTTTCAGAGTTTCTTTCCTCGGAAGTGAAAGCCCTCGCTTCCCGCTGTGGAGCCGGGACGGGAGTCGTTATGGATGTTCTCACTCGGGTGTCACTGCCGGTTACGCGCATCTCCCACATTAACGGTGTTATCGCCGCCGGCAGTTCTGGTACGATCGGGCATCAGACCCCGTGGTTATTCTGGCAATCACGCCTTTGATGGATGGGTTCCAACAGTTAAACTCTAAGTCAGGACCAGATGCAGTTTTATTTCACAAGGAAGACGAATTATCCTGAATGATGGTCAGGGGGTTCAGTCACAGGTTAAGATTTTTAAGGAAGAGCTCACAGTAGACTCTTTAGCTAGCCCTCCACGAAGCCAAAAGCAGACGAAATTTCTTTCTTTCTCCAGACTCCCTCCAGGGCACACACCAGACTCAAACTCATACTTTGAGGGGTGCCTGGGTGGCTCCATTGGTTAAGCGTCTGCCTTCAGCTCAGGTCATGATCTCGGGGTCCTGGGATCGAGACCCACGTCAGGCTCCCTGCTCAGTGGGGAGCCTGCTTCTCTCCTCATTGTCTCTCTCTCACTCTCTATCAAATAAATATAATAATTTAAAAAAGCCTCATTCTTTGAGTTCTATGCCTGAGTTGCCAACATAAAAAAAATTGTTTTTTTTTTTTTAATTTTTATATAGGCTCTGTGCCCAGTGTGGGGCCCAATGTGGGGCTGGGGTTTGGGCTTGAACTCACAACCCTGAGATCAAGACCTGAACTGAGACCGAGAGCTGGACACTTAACTGACGGAGCTACCCAGGCGTCCTGCCAACATTTTTAAATTGATGCCTCTCTCTTCTCTGTTGTTCCTGCAAAGTTCCATTTCTTAAACTTCCCTCCAATTTTGATTTCTTCTCAAGAGTGTTCTTTCTCTTTCTCATTTGTTTTCCCAAAATGATCTCAAAACTACTCACCTTCCCCCCTTCCCCCACGTGCCCTTTTGCATTCCTCACCTTGGCCTTCGGTCTCCATTCTTCACTTTCGAGTTTACTTCTCCTTGTCCGTGACTTAGAGGGCAGCCTGGAACTTCAGAAGTAAAATAGCTCTCTCTCGCAACTCTTCAGACATCTGTCTGGGTTTGTAATTTGCAGGTACTGACCTTCGTGATGGGGCTGCATCTTCCAAGGTGGGTGTCCTGTAAAAGGCACTGTCGTGGGAGACACCTGGGCCTTGGGTCTGGCTCTGTGCAACCTTGGGCAAGTCATTGAAACCTCAGGTTCCTGGTCCATAAAGTAGAATAAAAGTACCTCCTTCACAGGGTGGTTATGAGGAATGTCCTCTGCGTTCATACTAGGCTTTCAGGAACGTGAGCTCCCTTCCCCTGTCCCGGTTCCAGAGTGAGCGCTGTGTGTCGCCCAACCATGTCGTATGTTAGGGGCGTTGGGAGACATGAAGTGAGTTGAAACAGTCTCATATCCTCTGTGTGACGGTGTCTCACTGTCTACCACACGGTACTGTTAGGGTACAGAGTGAAGGTGTGGAAAATTCAGAGAGATGGAAGACTTCTGGAAGGTGGCCCTTGAGTCGCATCCTGAAGGGAAGAACGGATGGGCCGGGTGGCCATTTGGAGGTGGTCTGAGTACAGGTGCCGAGCTAAGGGGGAGGTGGCCCCCTCAAAGGGGGACAGGGAGGTGAAGACAGGCGGCCCAGGGCCACTGGGTTTTCTCTGGGGGGTGGGGTGAAGGGCCTGGTGGCAGAGGTGTGGGACGTGCTGTTGGAAGGTCTCAGCTGGGCCGGATTCGGGCGGTCTTTTAGAACATAAGGGGAAGCAGGACAGCCAGAAGCTGTGTAGCCCTGAAGGAGTGGCTCATCTTTCCAGGTGGCAAGAAGAGAGGGTCCCTATGGCCTCTTACTTTCTCCAGTGCAGTGAAGGGCTATTTAAATTTTCTGTGACCTGCAGTATGAGAAAAATGTACAATGTCATGTACACACATGTGAGCTTCTGGACGGTTGTATCATGAAGCAAAAGATGTGCGGAGCAGTAGTCGCCGAGGGGAGTGCTTGGTCTGTTGGCACAATTTGCAAGGTCCAGTGAACCATGAGGACAAGTGGCGCCCTTTGTTCAGAAAGCAGAGGAAAGTGCTATTCAGCATCCTTAAACGTATACCCTCCCCTTGCTTCCACGCTCCTTCCCTTTCTCCATGGTGTTTTTTTATTTGCTGTTACTGTCATTCTAAAGAAGTTAAAATTAAATTAAGAATTTTAATGAGGATGAACTTTATCCTTTGTCTTTCTATTGTACAATGCCGATTTTACACGCGAGATGTAAGAGCATTTCCCTTGCTCGTGTGGTTGCAAGGACACAGTTGGCGTCTCTTGGCTTGTACCTGTGCGTGCCTTCTGCCCTCACCAGATGAGTGGGCATCCTCTCTCACCACCTACTCAGCTGCTCTCCACACTTCTTCATGTGCACACGTTCTACCCGCACTCCCGCTCGACGGCCTGCTGGTGAACGAGGAAGGACTGAGAAGGGAGGAAGCCATGGGTCACCCCTTGTTTCCCTCCCAGGCCATGTCATTGTTTCCAGAAGTGCTTGACTTCTCCAGGGAGGCCACTTGAGTCAGAGAGAGCAAGCCAGGAGTACCCTTGCTCTTTAGGATTTCCTAGAGCACCGCTGGATTCCTTCCCCCTTGGAAGCAAGTTCTGGTGTTAGTGGCACGGGTGGCCTCGAGGGGCCGTCAGTGACCCCATAGCCCCCGGCTCCGATGCAGGCACAACACGCTTTCCTGGTACTCACTCTGAGTCTGAACAGACAGACACCCCCGCTGTGAGGCTCCGCCTGAACTCCATATTCATGGCTCTGGGGAGTGAGGGACACAGCAGACCCCATAGGTGGCCAGGGTGGCCAACAACCGCAGGCATGTGTGTTGTCCATGTCTCCTCTCCTCACAGACATATTCCGTTGTCTCACTGGATTTCACTTACAAAATGCAGCTTCAAAGATAAAATTATTAAGAGTTTCAAGGTGGTGGGATGCCTGGGGGTTGGGGATTCAGTCAGTTGAGCGTCTGCCTTTGGCTCAGGTCATGATCTCAGGGTCCTGGGATCGAGTCCCGCATTGGGCTCCCCACTCAGCGGGGAATCTGCTTCTCCCTCTCCTTCTGCTGCTCCCCCTGCTTGTGTGCACTCTTTCTCTGTCAAATAAATAAAGCAAAATCTTAAAAAAAAAAAAAAAGAGTTTCAAGATGGTGCCAGCACAGCATTATGCTAAGTGGAGTGTTCTCTCTAGCGCGGTCTTCACCACCCCACCCCATACCCATGAAGCTGACCCTGGTGTCACAATCCATTTTCTGGTTTCTTCTGTTTTGCTTGAAAACCACTACTTACACCTCATTAAACTGATGTCACGATCCACTAATGGGTCAGGACTGGCACGCCAGAAAGCCTGCATTAAAAGCATGGTCAGCTGGGTGATGGACATTGGGGAGGGGATGTGCTATGATGAGGGAAAAAATAAAAAAACACGGTCAAGGGACGCCTGGGTGGCTCAGTTGGTTAAGCAGCTGCCTTCAGCTCAGGTCATGATCCCAGCGTCCTGGGATCGAGTCCCGCATCGGGCTCCTTGCTCGGCAGGGAGCCTGCTTCTCCCTCTGCCTCTGCCTGCCTCTCTGTCTGCCTGTGCTCGCGCTCTCTCTCTCTCTGACAAATAAATAAAATATTAAAAAAAAACAAAAAACAAACCACGGTCAAGCCATCTAGTTTCAGTCGCTGTATCTGAGTCTGGCTTCCGACACTTGCCGCCGGGGAACTTCCGCGTAACTTCGTTGTCTGTACAGAAAACGCAGGTCGAGTCAGCAGTTACTTCATAAAGCTGTTTTGGGCAGCAGATGAGTTTCACATGTAAGGTGCTCAGAACTGTGCCTGTCATATAATAAGCATCCGATAACTATTAGCTGATCATCATCGTTATTAATATTATCACTATTATTATTCCCTTGTTTTAGGTAAATGCTGAAGAAAAAAATGTTTCCTGACCAGATAATAAGCATTTCCACCCTATTCTAAAATAGACATTGTCTTAGGTTTACCAATCTTTGTGTTTTATCTTAACTGCACATATGTGAAAACATTATATAATGGAGTGAAAGTTAATTCTTACCCACTTAATGCAACGGGAATACTTAAAAATTACAGGTTAATGAAAGACCCAGAGAAAGATTACTTTAATTTCTGATTCCCCCCTCCCCAAGATTAAAAGAAGTAGATTATTGGGGAAGCACCTGGGTGGCTCAGTCTGTTAAGCATCCGGAGTCCTGATTTTGGCTAAGATCAGGACCTCAGGGTTGTGAGTTCAAGACCCGTGTTGGGCTCCACAGTGGGTGTGGAGTCTGCGTAAGATTCCGTGTCTCTCTGTCTGTCCCTCCTCCCCATGCTCATGCACACGTGCACGTGCTCTCTCTCTCCAAAAGAAAACAAAAAGAAACCCCACCAGTAGGTTATTGGTATTTCTCAATGATCAGTGAAGAAAGCAGCAAGGATATTTGAAAGGAATATCCATTCCCCGAGCTTTAGGAGCCAGAATTCTTCCTTTTGGAAGGAAACTGTTAGATGATGAACTTCAATCACAGGCAAAAATGCTAGAGGACAATGTTTTCTTTCTTTCTTTTTTTTTTTTTAAAGATTTTTAAAAAGATTTTTTAAGATTTTTAAAATTTATTTATAAGTAGGCAGAGAGGTAGGCAGAGAGAGAGGGGGGGAGACAGGCTCCCTGCTGAGCAGAGAGCCCGATGCGGGGCTTGATCCCAGGACCCTGAGATCATGACCTGATCTGAAGCCAGAGGCTTACCCCACTGAGCCACCCAGGTGCCCTGACAATGTTTTCTATCTTTGCGAAAGTACAGCATCCTTAGATTTTTGTCATAATACAGGCTGAACCTCTGAGTCTGAACGCTAGATGGAAGAGTGGAGAATCCGGTCAGCCTGTGTTGCTGGAGCAACATTAAGTCTAAGCAAGCGAAGTGAGACAGATTTGTTTTGGTCTGTTTTCTTCCTTAAGAGTTTCATAATACAGGGGCACCCGGGTGGCTCAGTGGGTTAAAGCCTCTGCCTTCAGCTCGGGTCATGATCCCTGAGTCCTGGCATCAAGCCCGGCATCGGGCTCTCTGCTCAGCGGGGAGCCTGCTTCCCCTCCTCTCTGCCTGCCTCTCTGCCTACTTGTGACCTCTGTCTGTCAAATAAATAAATAAAATCTTAAAAAAAAAAAAGAGTTTCATAATGCAGAGTCCTACTTTGTAGCTAACCCGTGTATTTCCCATCATCCATCGAAGCTATCGGGATCGCTTTTCCCATGGATGGTTTGACATTGTTGTTTCCCTGATTCCCTCGAATTTTGTGCTCAGTATGTAGTTGCTTTGAATGTCCGCATCACTCGCTGAATATCTGTGTCAATGTCGGCATCAGAGTGCGGCGTAAGTCATAGTGTGGCTATCTGGTCATCCTACGATGGAGTTCAGTAGGCTTGCTTAAGTGGATTTACCTTAGGCTGCTTTAAATAAAGTTTGGCACATGGTGGATCCTGCAGAGAAGAATGTCCTGGGCAAAGATTTGTTTGTTGGCTACTTACCGGCGACAGCTCCTTGAGTCATGGAGTGTACAGAGATCAACTCTATCCATGACTTCCCACGGCATGTGCATTTTCGGCGGGGCGTCCGTGCTGACCAGAATTTATCACCCGTGCAGAGAATACAAACCCCTGCGATGCTAAGCATTCAAAGATCCTGCTTTGATTGTCTCGGGCAAATAGAAGCACGCTGTATGTAAAGTGCCAGAATGGTTAAATTAAGACCCTCTCACTCAGATTTAGCCAACAGTTTAGGCGTATTTCCTTCACCAAGCAGATGAAATGAAAAATTTATCCGATCCCTTTATTCAGAATGACTGGTTTGCCCCAGTTTGCACACTTTGCCCCGTGTGTCCCTCTACCCTGATCGAGGACCACAGCTCGTAGAATCTCCGGCACCTGTCTCAGGATCAGACTCATTATAAAAGTGGCGGTTCTGGCTTTCTTCTTCCAGGAGTACCGGCACTGTTGAGTGTCGTGTTTTAAAGCATATCATTGCTGGTTGCTGAAAGCGAGCGTTGGAGGCTTAGATTCTCAAAGGAGTAATTTAATAATAATTGGGATTAATAACCCACTTTTGAAAATGCACAGTTAGTCTCTCTTTATTTTCACGTTTGAGCTAGGTGTTTAATCCCATAAGTATATGCGGCGTATGTAATTTGGAAACAAATATTTACAGAACTATTTCAGTCTTCCATCTCAATTTTTACTGCCTGCATATAGCTTTTGAAAATTTTAAATCCAGGTTTGTTTGTTTGTTTTTTCCAGTCTTTGGGTTTTGAGGTTCCTTGCATGAATTCTTGGTAGTTTCCTGGAGCTAAGCAGTCTTTTATTTCTTTGAGGTGACTGTTGAAGATCTCATCGGTTAGGCATACAGGCTGAAGGTGCCTTGTTTCCTGGGACGGGTGCTGGCCTCCCCGACCCCCTGCACACAGATTACCACGTAGACATTCTAGCCGAGGTTTAAACCCCACTACATGTCTGCATAGCAGGAATGATCGCTATTTTCTTGACATATAGTTCTAGTTACATTGGTGTTATCAAGATGAAGATGGTCTGCTTTGGTTTGGCTCGGTCCCGGGTGCCGGGGACTGAGTTTTGGCAACAGTGCTTGGATGTCACCAGACATGCCTGTGCCCGGGGGACATAAGTGATAGTGCGGACGTCTGTGACAAATTCACTGCAAGCCAGGAGTTAGAAAAGGTGGGATTTGACCCCGGTTCAGCCCTCCCTACCTTCACGGGCTCAGGCCTCTGAGTTCAGTGTTACGAGTCTCCTGTGCTTCACAGCAAATCGTCTTGAAAGACTGGCCCCCACTCCTGTCTTGGCTTCCTCACCCCGTTTCAGTCCACACCCCAGTATACCCCGATTGCCACGCTTTATGAAGTTGCTCTCACCTCTTTGACCAGATCATTAGGATACCAACCTGGAGGGCACTTTTTATTTTTTAAAAGATTTTATTTATTGATTTGAGAGAGAGAGAGAGAGAAAGAGAGTGCACGTGCAGGGGGAGAGGCAGAGGGAGAGGGAGAAGCAGGCTCCTTGCTGAGCAGGGAGCCCGCCCGATGCGGGGCTTGATCCCAGGACCCTGAGATCATGACCCGAGCCGAAGGCAGCTGCCTAACCAGCTGAGCCACCCAGGCGCCCCTGGAGGACACTTTTTAATACTGATTGCCCCTTCATCATTGCCTTCACTTTTCCCTGGGCATCCCGGACGGCTCGCGCTCTGACTGTTTTCTCATGGTGGTCATTATTTGTTTTCTCTTCATAGGTTCCTCTTCTGCCCATCCCTAAACATTGTTTCCTAGAATTTTCTCTCCAGTCATCTTCTATTCTCATGGCAAGTTGTTGTTCAGACCGATGACTTTCTTTACCCAAATCTCTATCTTCATCCTAGAACATTATCCCAGTCAACAGATTTGTATTTCCGACCAGTTACCAGACATGTCTGTCAAGATGCCTCACAGGGGACTCTAACCAGGACATTCGACTCAGAACTCATCGTCTCCCTTCTTACGGCCCACCCGCCTTGTCTTCTGTCCCTCATCTTGAAAAATAGCTCTACTAACCACGTGGACACCCCAGTGGGAAACCCGAGAGTCCCCTATGGCTCTTTCACCTCTCCCCTCCCCCATCCAGGGGGTCAAGGAGCCCTGTGACTACAGCTTCATGTCCCTCCTGCTGCCTCCGCCCATCCTGCTGCCACTGCCATCACACGGGAGCTACAAGGCTCATGCAGACCATAGTCCCCCTGAGCAGCGCCTGTCCCGCTGTCACAACAGATGTGTGGGACCCATCCTTCCATGCTTTAGTTCTCTTCCCATCCTGGGAACCCTCCGGGCTACCAGCTCTTACTGCTTCCGTCTGACCCACATTCCAGACTTTTCCTTTCTACTGTCTCAGCCGGTCTTCTCACTCTGACCCCATCGCTCCCCCGGGGCAGTACTGTGCCCGAATGCCTGGACTAGTACCTTCCATCTGTCCCCCTCTGGGTGCAGAGGGCAGATTCCCTGCCAGGAATCCCCACGCCTTCCATCTGGGGCAGCCCTCCTCCAGGATGGTCCCCCACCCCCGGCCCCTGGGTTGCTCTTCATCATCTGTAAGGTAAGTTCAGAGTCTGTTCTGTCAGACAAGGTTTTCCGACTCCTTCCCCACCTCCCCTGCCCTGCAGCCCATCTGACTGCAGTCCCCGCCTCTCGGGCTTTGCACACACTGATCTTTCCATCTGGATGGCCATCCTCTGCTCCTCAGGGCCGAGTTCTGTCCGTCTTTGGATTTGTAGCTTCTGTCTGTTCCCTTGTGCACTCCCCTTCCCTGCTTCTGTGCCCTCTCGCCAGACAGCTGGTGCAGCACTGGCTGCACTTGCTCTGTGCCCTTGATGTTCTCTGATTCCCCAGCAGACAGGAAGCATCTTGTTCTTCTTTCTATGGCTGGTGTCCAGCACATGTCTGAACACAGGGAGGTTCAGAAGACAGTGGCATGATGAATGAATGAATGAACAAACAGAAAGTTGGGGAATTTAATAGAACCATGTATTCCTATTACTTTGCTTGTTTACAAGCACTTTGCTTGTTACCATGAGAAAATTCCTAGAGCAGAGAAGTAGTTAGAGGAGGGCTGGCTCTTTTACAGACGAACACGCAAGGTTGTTTGAAGGTAGTTGGACCAGCCAGAATTAAGAACAGGAACCGAGGATTTTAGGCCACTTATTAAGTAGCTCCAAGTCCCTGAGGTATAAAGAGGAACAGTTCAATTATTCTGATAAACTAAAACTCATTTGCAGGGGAATTTTTATAAGGTAATGAAATTAGGAACAGAAGAGGAAAGCCACATATTCTGGTGGACTTAGGCAAACCTATGCGGAGCTACTTTCTTCTTCGTCCTGTGTACGGGATACAGACTTTAGAAATTATGGCAAAACCTACACAGGTTGTAAAATGGTTGAGTCATGAATTCTACGTATTGTAAATGTGTGCTTCATTGTTTGTCCTCTGAATAGTTCTGATTTGGATAAAAATCGTAAAACATCTGTATCTAAAAAAAGATTAAAAAAGGAATGCAGGGATAAGATTGAAATTACCCGTGTTCTGTCTACATTAGGAAAACTTCATTGCACCCATTGAAAGTGCAACGGCAGTTAGATCAAGTCTATGCAGGCTTCACAGTCAGACTTAAACCTCAGTTGTGTCACAGGTGAGATTTAATACCCTGCAGTGGGGTCAGGGCGTAGAAAAAAGCCACATATCTTCAACTGCGGTTGGGAGTACTCAGCCGATGGAAGCTTTTGGGTAAAGTTGTTTTCCTATCATGTTCTTGAGTTGCCCAAGAAAAATGTCACTTGTGATATTCCTGTTTCTGTAGGGAGTTTCCATTTGGGTCTGCGGGACATAAGGAGACATATGGGGAAGGTGGGTGATTAGGAAACGTTCGGGTTCTATTTCTGTGCCGTCTCTGACACACTCAGAATGCTCGCTGTCACGTGCTCGGATTCTTCCTCCCAATAATACCCGTTACCGCACAGGAGTGGTGTGAGGAGGCTATGGTGTGCGTCGTAACAAGGATCGGGGAGGGCTGGCCGGTGTCCTCTCACAAGGAAGTGTCATTACATGTGGACGCCTTCGTCCACCCTGCCTCGCCGCCTGCTGAACGGTGCGGGGGCTGCTTCCCGCTGGGTCAGCCTTGAAGTTCAGTAAGAGACCATGACGGTAATCTGTATCTACGGAGAGTTACATATTAGAAATTGAACACATTTCACATGCAAATGTATTCCCGTTAACATTAGCTGGTGAAAATCTTTATGTCACCTTCTTATCCATTTTAATTTCAGTTCTGTCTCTGATGACTGATATGACACACAAAAAAAGGTACATAGTTTTCTGTGTAAATAGGCTTATATATATTTACATTTTTTTCCTTCTCATACACTGAGAGCTATAGACTCCTTGTTTCCCTACATTTTTTTCTCTACTGAGTTTAATGAACTACATTTTAAAATTAATGTCTTGTTTCTAATTTAACATTTCTTTATGAGGCAGGCTCGGTAGTAAATCCTAGTAAAATGTTGACCAGCACATCACGCACATTAAACTTTTCTTGCTGACGTGTAGGGCTTCCGCTGACTAGGTATCTCATATTCCCAGAGAGTACTCAGAACCGGGCACCAGGCTGTGATTTTTCTTCTTATTTGTCCTGATAAGTTCCCATTGATTTCAGACACAGAGCTCATCAAAATACGGCTTACAATACTATCTAAAAATGACTGTGAGTAATTATAGTGAGGAGGTATGCTTTCAACAAGGTGGCTGGGCTTTAAGAGGAATTATCACCAGTTCCGTGCACCTGTCATTCACAATCTAGTAACTTCTGTTACCCGAGAACGTCCGAGTCCTGTGACATCACCAGATGGAGATGTGGATGCCCCAAGACCGGGAACCCTTCCGTTTCTGCCCCTCGAGCTACAGGGGCTAACCCTGCAAAAGCATCTGTTTTCCCTTTCTGCGGGAAACAGATTCCTATTTATGAGGAACTCCACGGTAATGCTGCGAGGGCTCTGCCTTCAAAGCTCGGCTTTCGGGGTTTTTTTTTTTTTTTTAGGCAATAAAATTCATAAAGGATAAGTGAAAAATAATCGAGGAGCATTTTTATTTTTACTAGTGTGTTTGCTGTTGCTTTATGGCGTAATAGACACTAAAATGGCAACTCGCGAGTCAGACGAGAAAGATTAGCGCTGTGTTTGGGTATCTGTGCATCCAAGCATGGAATTGAAGCCTTAATAGAGTAATTGAACGAGAGCGGGATTGTGGATCAAATTTATCCCGCTCTCGAGTTTGTTAGCAAATGGCTTTTATTACAAAGGTTTCGGGGGTAGGGAAGGCATTCCAAAAATGGAATCCCTGTCCTGCTGGCCAGTGGGGGGCTGTCTGGGGGCAGTGGCGGTTGGTTTCTGCACCTTGTAGGGGAGTGTGAAGGACAAGTATTAACAGAGGATGAAAGCAAAAGCCAGTGGACTTGCAAGGGCTTTTCGGACCAGCACCGGAAAGGCAGAAGGGGCGGATGGCGTTGGAGCCTGTGGCCCCAGTCTGGGAGGGACCTGCAGGAATCAGAAAGGGGATAGGCCATGGGGACTGCCCTGATGTTCTCTCTCGATGATGATCTTTAGACACATGGTGTATTAGTTTCCTTTTGCTGCTGTAACAACTTATCACAAACTGGGTGGCTAAACACAATATACAAATTCATCATGTTGTTGTCCTGGAGCTCAGAATTCCAGAATGGTCCTCACTGGCTTATATGTGGAGTGTTGGCAGAACTTTGTTTCTTCTTGAGTCTCTAAGGGGGAAAACTCACGTCCTTCCTTTTCGAGTTTTCAAAGGTTGTCTTATGGTCCCCTTCATCATCAAGGCCAGCAATGACCAGACAAGTCTTTCTCACACCATATCCCTGGGACCCTGATTCTCCAGCCTGTCTCTTTCATTTATGAGGACCTGTGTGATGACACTGGGTCCAGGAGAATAGTCCAGGAAACTCTCCCCATCTCAGGGTCAGCTGATTAACAATGGAAATTCCATCTTCAACCTTAATTCTTCTCTCCTATCAATGTGACCTGGTCACGGTTTCTGAGGATTAGGACCTGGACATCTTTGGGGGGGGGTTGTTCTTTTAGCTACCACGCACAGCATGCATGGTCAGTCCCCGTGTAGGTTGTATCCAGCCTTCTTTCTCCTCAACCTCCCGATCCCCCTCCTCACCCGAAGGCTGTATGGCCAGATGGGGCATCAACCCCAAAACAGCACGAAGAGTTAATGGGCTGGCCAGTGGCTTTTCAATGGCATGCTCCTTACATTTCTTCTCCGTGCAGCAAATGTTTCTGAGTGTCTGCTCTTCATTCTCTCAACTAACACTTTCTGAACACCTTCATGCCGAGCTCTGTTACTGGGGATCAGCACTGAACAGTATGGGTGTGCTACGTGTGCTCTTGGAGCTTCTGGCTTGGTGGAGACTGACAAACACAGAATAGTGAGTAAATAGGAAAAATGTCAGCTCGCAGTAAATGCTAGGCAGAGGACTAAAACAAGAAGTATGAATGACTCGGTAGCCACTGGAATAGGGAGGGAGTTGGGTTTCTGAGATCTGAATGGCCACGAACAGCCGAGACTCACTTGAAAAAGGGAAAGAATTTTCCAGGCAGAGGGCAAAAGAAGTACAAAGGTGGGGATGAGTTTTCTGTTGGAGAAATAGAATGTGGCTGGAGTGTAATGGGCAAAGACAAGGTGGTTCGAGGTGTGTGTCCCGAGGGAAGGAAGTGCCTGATCTCGTCCTTGGAAGCCATGGTGGAGAACTTGGGTTCTTTGCATGATGGGAGGACATTAGAGAGTTTCTAACTAGTTCTTAGGCCAAGTTGATAGTGGAGATGGAAATAATATTCACAGACTTGGGATATATTTAGAAGGAAATTGAATTGACAAGACAACAATGGGATGGATACAAGGAGTGAGAGCAATATGGAAGGGAGGGTAATTCCCAGATTTGGGCTTTAAGTGGTACCACCACTTCCTGGGGGGGGGGGGGGAGGGCGGTCGATTAGAGGGGGGGGGGGGGGGAGTAGAGTGGGGGAGGACCAGAATTCTGTTTTGTCCGCATTAAGGTTGAGATGCCCATTTCATATCAAAGGGGAGTTGTCAAGTTAGACAATTGGATGTGTAAGTTTTGGGATTTCTGAAGAGACTGATCTAGGTTAAAGAGTTACTGGCATATGGCTGGTGTTCAAACCATGACCTTGATGAGACTGTCCAAGGAGAGAAGTAGTCCCACGGTGCAGCTCTGGGTGTCCAGTACTTAGAAAGAACGTGGACAGAGGAGGTTGGGCTGGCCAGGAAGTCAGAGGAGCAGCAGCTGGTGGTGGTGCCAAAACACCGAGTGTTTAATGGAGAAATGGAGAGCCAGAGCCTGACTGATCGACAGACGGACTTCAGCAGGCAGCCGTGTGGGGACGAGGGTGAAAGGAGTAAACTGGATGTTGAGGACACAAGCCTGAGATGCGAGGAGGGCGGGTGGACTCTGCAGGTGGGCTGTGATGGACGTGCCGGCATAGGATGAAGGGGGAGGGTGCTACCGTGGGGCTGGCGTGGCCCGTGGCCTTGAGAAGCGGAAGTATTCAGATCACAGGTGGAGTGGCTCGTCACCCGGGTGTTGAAACCACGCAGGGGGTGGGTACAGGATGGAGAGAAACAGATGGGCGAGGTTTCCTCCAAGATGAGACACTGCATGGAGAGGCCCAGGATTTACAGGAGATAATCATACCAGTGGGAGCTGTACCAAAACCGGGATGTCTGCAGGCGCAGGGGAAGTTTTGGAAGAGCAATTCCAGACCTGGTGGAGTGCAGGGGGATAGGGTGGGAGGGGCGCGGAGCAGGGAGGGACTCAACGGGCGGGGAAGACATGAAACCAGGAACTTGTCTTTCCACTTAAATGTCAAGGAGCATTTATTGAGGACTTGGTGTGGGCCATGCACCATGCTTATTCCCCTGGGGCAGGAAAGGAGCCACAGGGCAGGTATGTGGAAAGGTAAGTAGTCCCCGGGTCTGTGCGCTTTCCAAAAGCTGCTAACCTTGTCAAGAGCAACCCTTTCAGGTTTCCCAGAGTGATTTTTGTCCGGTGGATCTTGATACATGTTGACTCCTCAATCAAATGAATGAAGTCCACTAATCATTTAAAAACAATGTTTCATTGTTTAGTATTGTCCATTGGTTACAGTGTGGTACCGCCACACCCAGCAACTTACTGTGTGTTCAGATAACGTGTCATGATATGGGACTTGCTCAGGAAGTTAAAGTCAAAAAAACACTTAAATACTGTATATACAATAAGATCCCACTTTGAGGAGTGTGTGTGTGTGTGTTTAAGAGAGAAAGAGAAGGACAAAGAGAGAAAGGAAGAGTCCGTTGTCAAATTATCATTGGTGGTTATCTCTGGGTCATGAGGTTAGAAGGATATTTGTTTTCTTCATTTTCCAAGATTTCTAAAACGCATATGTATTATATAAATAATGTATCATCAGCCCATGCTGTGTAAAAATATTTTTCTCTAGAACTTCATATTTCTCTATTTTTAATTTTATATAACACGTGTAGTAAACATTAAAATTGCAGTAGTCTTTCTCCCATCACAGAGTAATTTCCTAGCTGTTCTTCCTTTTTTGGGGGGGGCACCATTTATTCCTGTGATTCCCCTCTGACCTCCTCTCTTGCCCTGTGCTGCTGAAGGAGATGGCTCATGTTTCCATTCCCTGATGAATGAGACCTTGCACCCCACCGCAGACAGACACGTTTATCTCTGTTTTCTGTGTCGCTGTACACAACATTGAGTTTTGTTGATTTGTCTCTTCGTCTTTTATAGCCTATGGCTGCAATTTTCCATTCCAGTCTCCTTTCCATCTTACTTTATTTTTTTATTATTGATTTTATTTTTCTTTTCTTGTGAAATGTTTATTCTAAAACACATCTGCAAGACATTCGTAGCTCTGGCTGGGTATACTTAAGCATTCCATTGGATGTGAGTGTTTAAGAATATATTCCTTTTGGATCTGTAGGTTTCTCTTGGTCGTGTCTTTGAAAGCATGTGCAACACTTGGATGCCAAAACGTCATCCAAAAATATCATGTACTCAGGTTATAACTAGAGCACAGCACCTTTCACTGAAGGTTGACTCAAGGGACGTTTCGAGGGCGAGTATGATTTCTGTCTTCTAAGGTGATTCAGAAGGTAGCAATGAATGTCAAACGTGCGAAGACTGAGGGAAACAGAAAAGCTTCTCTGGGTACGGAAAAGAGCCACCATTGCTTTCCATGGGAAGACAAGTCACAGGAGCTTAACCTAAAGCCTTAGAGATTTAGATTACATTTTACGGGTAAGGATTTTTGAGACCTAAGTAGTGAAAATCCCGTGGATATCTGTAAACTACAAGATTGATTTGTGTGAGACCCAGAGACAGCTCCGTGATTCTGTTGCAGGAAGAAATATGTATATTTTAAAATATTGTTCCAAATAGAATTACTCCAACACCCCATATTCAGTGCATGGCATCCTCTTGGGAAAGGAGAACCTCTAAAACTAGTATATTCAGGCACCAAGCATCATCCCTGCTTTGGGGATAGCAGTGGGGAGCAGGTAACAGGTGTGAGGTCCCTTCTGTCTGACTACCTGTACAGGGCTGTGTTGCTGGGTCAGCAGCCCCAGGGTGAGGATGAGTCTGGGACACAGCTCTGCTCCGCTGGGTCAGCCTTGTCCTCCCCTCCGGCCTTCTTCCCTGTGAAAATGCAGACGTGTGTGTGTGGGATGGCGGGGAGAGGGCTGCAAAAGCCCCGCCAGTACAAAGGGAGGTAAAATACCTATTAAAAAAGCATTATTGGCAGGGGGGCGCCTGGGTGGCTCAGTGGGTTAAAGCCTCTGCCTTTGGCTCAGGTCATGATCCCAGGGTCCTGGGATTGAGCCCCACGTCGGGCTCCCTGCTCAGTAGGGAGCCTGCTTCCTGCTGCCCCCCCACCCCTGCCTCTCTGCCTACTTGTGATCTCTGTCTGTCAAATAAATAAATCAATCTTTAAAAAGCATTTTCTTCCTTAGTATTTGGTTGCAGTTTCAACATTCAGCCACATGATGTCACAATTGGATTTTGATTTTTCGTTGTGCATTTGTCTCCAATGATAGGTGAAGGCGTTTTCCAGGCCGGAGCAGAGAGGTCTGAGACGCGGGGGGCAGCAGAAGTCCAAGAAGATGAGGACACGCAAGTGGAGATCCCGGTTGACCAGGTAGTCCCCATGTTTTTAAAGACACGTACAAACCAGGGGCGCCTGGGTGGCTCAGTGGGTTAAAGCCTTCGGCTCAGGTCATGATCCCAGGGTTCTGGGATTGAGCCCCCAGTCGGGCTCTCTGCACGACGGGGAGTCTCCTTCTCCCTCTCTCTCTGCCTGCCTCTCTGCCTACTTGTGATCTCTGTCAAATAAATAAAATCTTAAAAAAAAAAAAAAAAAGACATACAAACAAATGGCCACTTTTTTCTTTCAAGTTCTGGGTTATCTGCTCCAGGCTGCTCCTAAGCGTGCTGCTTAGACCCTCTCAGGAGCTGGGTGGTCTAATGACTCACGACACACCCTTAGGTCTTCCTGGTACTCCTTCAGAGAAGAGCCGTTTGGGCTGTCTTTTTAAATTTTTATTTTGTAGTCGTGGGAAATGAGGTAACTTTAATAAATAGCATTGAAGGAGGTGGACTGGAGTAAGCCCTGAGATGCAAAGGGAGGGAGGGTTTTGATACAGAAAAAGCATATTGGCTGGGGGTTTATCTAGAAAATATATCCTCTACTCAGAAAAGCCTTTTTTTTTTTTTTTTAAACGTTGTGATATTCTCTCCTTTAGGGTCCTTGAAATTGTTATGGTTGGAATTTATTTTTCATAAAAGAATGGCTTATACAAATATAAGGCGCATATTTGCTGTGTGTGTATTGATTTTCTTTTTAGGCCAATGGAACACGGTACTTGGAGAAGAGAGGGAATGAGAGTGGGTGGGTGGGCGTGCGTGTGTGTGTGTGTGTGTAGAAGGGATGAGGGAGTGTTTGTGTTGGTTAAATGATGCAAGAAATAAGTCAGTTAGGCTTTTTAATACAATTCAGCTGGATTTCTCACATTTCTAGATAGAGGATTGGAATTGAGGTGGGGAGGAGGACATCGTAACCCCAGGCTCAAGGGAATGAGAATTCGCTAGGAATTGCCACTCGTCCTCTGACTCTTATGTGATATTCCCATTACAGAAAGCAAATTTCAATCCTACAGTTTCCATAGACGAACTTCTCAATCGTATTTGTCTTCACAGAGGGGCAGCGGGACTCCTGCTTGTTGATTCCACAGGCATTTCCCATAAGCATCTCCTTCCTGATGAAAAGCTTCATGTGTTAAAAATCACACAGATTTCAAAAATACAATTTATTACCCAGGATTAGCTATAACTAATAATTTTTCATAAACTCCAGTTATAGGTATTTTTATTCCCGCGGGGGGGAAATGGAATTTTAAGTCTTCTGTGATGCTGTAATTAAATGTTACAGTGGAAGACAAAGGAGAGTAATCGTCTGTATGTACCGCCCCGAACAGCTGCCCCCAAACAAGACGGATTTATTCCAGAGTCAGAATGCCACAGATCAAGAGTAAATCAGACTCTGATAACCAAAAGAGAAGTCTCTTTGTTAATCATTTCACAAGTTTCAGAATCTGTGGTAGGTGTTTCTTTACTTGTAAGTTTGGTGTCACAAGGAAGGGGAGCGGAGAGAGGGAAGGAGCTGGTCTGCAACACTGCGGGAACAGCCCAGGGCAGTGTCTGTGGAGCTCCATGGCTCATGTGACCAGAGAGGGGTCAGTTACCAGAATGCGCCTCTGCGGAGACACTGAGTAAGCAGACCCTGAAAGCTGGGCGAGGTCAACACACTGATGTCAGTTTGAAGGAAATAAAATCCAATAACCAAAGGTCAGAATTCCTTTCTTCCTTGACCCTATAAGTACTAGAGCTGGAATTAGTTGGTGGCCGTGGTTGGCGAGAGATACTTACGGGGTCCGGTCTCAGAGTCGCCCTCTCTGTGGCCTGCTGACCTTCTGCTCCGTATCCTCAGCAGCTGCGTTACGGGTCTTGTGAAGCACCCATGAGGGTGTGGAGAAGTTAGTGGAAAGCTCCACGATTGTTGAGAACAGCTCTGTGGATGTCCTCCACTGTGTGCTCCAGGAAGCGGTGGGTGCTGTTTACTGAGTACCTACCGAGGGCCAGGCACCCTGCACTAGGCACTTTCATCTCCTATAATTGGGATGACGGCCCTGAGACACAAGTCTTACCCTCCCCTACTTCTTATGGAGAAAGGAAGTGAGCTCATGTAGGTGGACCTGCTAGTCCAAGGTTGTACCATTCTGGAGAGGAGTTTGTGTTTGAATGTAGGTCTGTCCTGTTTCGAAGCGTATGTGTGATCTGGGGAAAGAGTATTAAATGCAAAAAAACATACACACACACACACAGAGAAAAAAAAAAAAAAACCCCAAACCCCAAAAAGCCAATTATTAGCTTAAGGAAGGAAAAAAATTCCCTCATAGGAAAGGAAATGTAGTCATCACATAGTACTTGGCTCAGCTGTAAATTACACTGATGTACACTCCCTCTTGGGCCGACCCAGCTCATTTCTTTGGACTGATTTCCTATCATCTAAACGGTTCATGTTTTAACTTTAGTCAAAGGGATGGACAAGGGTGTGTGTGTGTGTGTGTGTGTGTGTAAATACCATGTGTAATCGGCCAAGTAGTGTATCAATGCCTGAAAAGCAGATCAAGATTTAGAAGTAAATATTGCCAGGAGCCAATTCTCCATGGATCTCTTATGTTTCTGCATCTCTTATGAGCAGAGGGCCAGATTGCCTTTGTTCTGGACTATCTTTTCTTATCTGTTTGTTGTTTTTTTTAAAAATTTGGACTGTCTTTTTAATGTTGTTTGAGCAAGCTTGGAAGACAGACACAGTGACTTCCTCTGGAACAGTGATTCTCAGCTCAAAGCTCAAGGCTCAAAGCTGTCTTACCTCTGAGGGAGGTTTGGCAATTTCTGGGGACATTTTTTTTTTTTTTTTTTTTAGACCTGAGGGAGTACTCCTGGCATCTGGGGGGAAGTGGCCCCCCAGATATATAGCTGTCGTGCACATCACAAGACAGCCCTCCCAACAAAAAATTACTCAGTCCAAAATGGTAACAGGACTGAGATGAGAACCCCTGGCGTAGAGCGAAGGCCAGCTTTGTTTATTGCCCGGTATCGTAAGGACAAGGTCTTCCCACACCACAGGTCAGGCAGGGTTAGTATACATTATAAACGATATGGTGCCATCGAACTGTATGCTCAAAACTGGTCAAAACTGGGGGTGCCTGGGGGTGCACTTAAGTGTCCGACTCTTGGTTTCTGTTCCAGTCGTCTCTCAGGGTTGTGGGTTTGAGCCTTGCATTGGGCTTGTGGAGTCTGCTTAAGACTCTTTCCCTCTCCGTCTGCTCTTCCCACCCTTGCACACATGCATTCTCTCCCCCTAAAAGAAGTGAATAAATATAAAAAAGAAACTAGTCAAAACTCTAAATGTTACATGTATTTTAGCACAATAAAAGTATTCGGAAAAAGAAGATTGGGTTCTTTCCCTGAATTGTGAGCTGCTAATTGCATCACTAAGGCCCCCCTTCCCATTGGTCTGTGGGAATGGGGTCCTGGGGAGTGGGTGCTTGTGGTGAGACTCTGGCTACTGCTGTTGCCCTGAGCAATAAAATTCTTTGTCTCTGACCCGGGAGTCTCGTGTCTTCTGCTGTATCTCTGAAATCATGGCAGGCTAATGAGGACGCTTGTAAGTGGGTTAAAATTCCAGATCTTCCAGAGTCCTTGCGTCTCCTGCATGAGTGTTGGTGTGTTTAAGTGCGTGCAAATGCGGACTCATTCCAGCCAAGAACATGGCCGAACTCTGTCCCAACGTTCAGACTCTTGTCACATTTTAGACGACCCTGGATCTAACTACTTCCAAACCCATGGGAAACTGAAGAATGGCATGTCTGAAAAAATGTATTTGGGGAGGCCAGAATGAATATCTTTTCTCAGGAGAGAGTTTAGGTCTAATAGGGATAAAGTATTCTTTTAGAAATTGGGTTTTTTTTGCGTGCACACTCCAAATCAATCTGGCTCATCCTAAGCAGAGGAGCAAGTGCCTGATTAGCCAGGACCTGTGGTACACTCTCGCACTGGTGACTTGTGTCACTTCTAAATGGATGCTTCTCCAAGTGCAGGAAGCAAGAAGTGGGCTCACTCCGTAACTAAGGATCAGGCAGGAGAACCCACCAAGTCAGAAGCCCAAGCAAACACATACCTAGGAAATAGGCAAATAAGGAGTTATATTTTGGATTTTGTCCCATTTTACAGAAGGAGGGCAGAAGGTGGGGATAGTAACTTCCGAGTAGTTTCAGATTATTTTATAGCTCTCCTCATCCATTTGTAGATGATTTTGAATAGTAAAATAATGAGAATTACAAGATGTTTTTATGCTAAGTAGTTTTCATTAAATAGCGTTTAAGCTGTATCATGAACACTGGGGAAGTGAAAGCTTTTTTTTTTTAATTGGAAGTTTTAATGCATACTCTTCTTTGTTTATTTAAAACTTAATTAGCCATTAAGTTACATATATAATATATAATGTTTAAAATTTAACAAAGATTACAACAAAAGTAGCAGCCATGTTCTTCACCTCTCCTCCCTGCATTCCTCTTCCACTGAGATAACCCATTTGAACCTGTTCAGCTTTTTTTCACAGAGCGCACCATTGTATTTCTAAACCATGCCTCTTTCCCTCCCTTCCATTTTAATACCTCTGAAATCTTTGGGTCTTGCAAGTGATTGCATGTCATAGTTTAGTTGGCATTTTTTTTTTCTAAATTCTAAGAGGCATATAAACTAATGGAGATCCTTTTAAGTAGGTGATATCCCAAATTTGGTAAAGTAAGTTTCTTGATTTTAGTTTTCAGATGGAGATGCAGTTAACTTTATCTCTAATGACTGTGGAAGATGGTTGTTTAAATCTCTTACCAACTCTTCTCCCCCACCCCCCCAGTAAGGCCACATGCACACAAACACACAAATGCACGACCCTCTCCTTCTTTCTTTCTACCCTCATAATGACAATTTTGCTATGTCAGCCTTATTGTCAATTGAGCCACAGGGTGGACTCTGGTTACATTTCCTTTCCTGTGTAACACTCTTTCCCTTCTTCCTATTTTAGTAATTGCTTTTTTAAAAAATTCATTTGCTTACTTTTCTGTGTAGCTGTTACCAAGCCTTCTCTAAACTCTGCCAGGCGGTGGGTTTCCCCTTGGTGTATGCCAGCGTGTGCAGTGACGATGGTATTTCACCGCCATCTTTTTTTCTGAGACATGTCAGTCCTCGGGTTCAGGCTGGTTCCATGTTGTCTGGATCTGCTTTTTAGAGTTATCCTGGGATTTTTCTTGACTATTATCTTGGGAATCTCCTTCACTTCCTCAGGGGATGGGTCTTCTCTCCCTTGGATTCCACATCTCCCTCTTTCTTGGTCACACCTTCATTTGTTGTGGAATTCACCCTGAGTGGCCTTCTGGGAGGCCTGTTGTGTTTGAGACTTTACATGTCTGAGTGTGTCTTTTTTTTCCCTACTCAAACTTCACCATAGGTATGGCTATGTGTAAAATTTGAGGTGAGATAATGATTTCTCTGAGAATTCTGAAACTACTGCTCTGTTGTCCTTCCCATCCAGAAGGGCAGTTGGGAAGTTTGATGCCATTCTGTTTCCTGAACCTTTGTAAATAATCCTTTTTCCCTCTTTGGAAGCATTTAGGGTCTTTCCTTTGTTTCTGGTGTTCCAAAAATTTCCCATTTTGTGCCTTGGTGCAGCTCTTTGGGGTTATTGGACTGGGTGCTTAGTGGATTTTGTGTGTGTGTGTGTGTGTGTGTGTGTTTTAAGATTTTTGTTAGGAAGAGAGAGAGCATGAATAGGGGGAAGGTCTCCCTAATGCAGGCTCCTAATGCAGGGCCGATCTAGGACCCCAAGATCATGACCTGAACTGAAGTTGGATACCCCTCTTAATAGGCTTTTTAATTTTTGAAATGTTTATTTCTCAGTTCAGGAAAAAAATATTGAAATATCTCTTTGAGTTTCCTTCTCCCCATTTCTACTCTGTCTGGAACTCCCAAGTATTTGAATATAGGCCTTCTTAGACTGACCCTCCACTTACTTCTCCTATGTTTCATATCTATAAGTTTTTTACTATTTTCTCAACTTCTTTTAAAGTCAAAAAGCCTCAGCATTTATCTTCCGTCTATTGATTTATTTCCCTTATCATCATATTTTAAATTTTTAATGTCTCTCATATTCTCTGAATGTTCATTTTTATAACCTCTTATTCTTGTTTTATGGATGTGATAGCTTCCTTTATATCTCCAAGGATTCATCTATTGTTTTAAACTTTCTTTTCCTGCAATATCTCATGTTTCTTCTGTGTTTCTTTGTTTCTTTCTAGATTTGATTTCTGTCTCCATATTAGAGGTGTTCCTTGGCTGTCTGGTTAGAGTTTTTTTTTAATTGAAATATATCTGGCCTTCACCATTCTATCAATTTAAGGTGTATGTCTGGTTAGATTTTAGGGTGAAGCATTAGGGAAACTCTGTATGCATAGGCTCAGCTCCTTGGGTTGGGGGAGTTTCACTGTAGGGTGACTGGTTTTCTGCCATTTCCTTGGCAGATCTCCATTTCTTATTGTTCTTTTAGGTTGGTCTTTTTCCTTTGAACGGAGTCTTTTGGGTGTCAGCCTGGATGTGAGCATTTGGGGACCTGATTGTGGGAAGAGGGGTTGGAGATCTTGCTGTTTAGAAATGTATACTTCTTGGTTTAAGTACGGTGCCCGTGGTACCCTTGTTCTCAGCTGTGCTGAGTCTGGCTCCCCTGTAGTTCAACATCTTTAGAGAAGAAAACTCCTGTATTTCTCAAGGGCAAGGAAGGGATCTTGGGAGTCTCGGTGCTTCTTTTTTTTTTTTTTTTTTAAGATTTTATTCATTTGACAGACAGATCAGAAGTAGGCAGAGAGGCAGGCAGAGAGGGGGTGGGGAAGCAGGCTCACCGCTGAGCAGAGAGCCTGGTATGGGGCTTGATCCCAGGACCCTGAGATCATGACCCGAGCCGAAGGCAGAGGCTTAACCCACTGAGCCACTCAGGTGTCCCTTGGTGCTTCTTTTAAAGACTCTAAGCCAGTCCCCCTATTTTTAGTCACAAGTACGCCCCTTCTTCCAGAGATAGATGGTGCTGCCAGTCCCTCAGCTTTCTGTAGGTCCTTCAGCGCGCAGAGGTCTGCTTCTCGGCTTCCCCTCCCAAAGGAGCAAATTTTAGCAGCATTGGTTCTGCTGTCACTGGCCCCATAGCCATTGGCTTTCCCAGATTTTATGGCTGTTATTTCCTTCCCAGGCTTCTGTGCCCTTATGGGGGGTCATACTTTTTTTTTTTTTTAATTGCCTTTACTGACAATTTAGACGGATGTCAGAAGGGAGCTAAGTGAAAAAAAAAAATCACATTCGCTCAACTTGCTGTATTTAACCAGCAATCCTTTCCACACTAATTCATCCCAGGGAAAATTAACTGTCTTTATAGAATCTCCACTAGTGATGAGAAATGGGCAGCCTGACCAGATCTCCCACAAGAGACTCTTCAGCTGGCACAGGGTTCACAGAATCTCCTTAGTAGCCCAGACACTCTTCAGTGCACCCCAGACCCCAGCACACTGTGTTACCAACACTGGTCCTGGATTACATACTTGTGTCCTTTGCCCAGCCCCTGGGGGCATTTGACATAACACCACTAAAAAAAAAAAAACTGTAGTTGGGACACCTGGGTGGCTCAGTCATTTGAGCGTCTGCTGTTGTCTCCGGTCATGATCCCAGGGTTCTCGGATCGAATCCCGATTTGGGCTCCCTGCTCAGTGGGGGGAGTCTGCTTCTCCCTCTCCCTGCCACGCCTCCCCCTGCTTGTGTGTTCTTTCTTTCTCAAATAAATAAATCTCAAATGAATCAATCTTAAATAAAAATCAGTAGTCTAACCAGAAATAGCAAGGTGCCCATTGACATAGTTCTGTTCTCCGTGCCCTTGCGTGGTCTCACCACTTACCCAAACTGCTGCTTATGGGGAATTGGCCACCACTGGCAGTTTCTCCTATGACAGATGAGCTAGATGGAGAGCTTCTCTGCATTACTCTTCCACGCATAATAAAAGACATAGAAAGGTAAAGGGAGCTGCTTTTTTTGACCAGACCCATAGGTCGACTTCCATGGAATGTATTTGTGAAAGTAAGAATTATAAGATGTTTAAAACCAGAAGGGACATGGGTGCAAGCTCCTTAGTTTGCCATCGAGGACACAAAGCCTCATCTTCCCACAGAGCCGCAGCCTGCTGAAGGGGGTGTCCCTGCAGGTGCCCAGGGCTTCCAGCTTGGAACTCTCTCTCTGAGCACCTCAAGGGAGGGCAACGGGGGAGATTAGGGGCTTCTAGTTTTCCCACAGGCAGCAACACATCCCGTCTGTGTGGAGGGCTCCTCCGCTGTCACTGCCTTCACTGAAGTGAAAGGGATCATTGTATAAACAATATCTCCACCATCCTTCCAGGTCTTAGCCTTTCCATGAGTCGTGTTCACGTTTGCTGCCGCAAGCCTTGCGCTCCGCTGCGGGAGTTGAGATGGGGGTGATCTGACTTCTTAATTTCCCTGTGCATCCTCAGCAAGGCTCTTTGTGACATCCTGTTTCTAGATTTGTGTTTACTTGATGGAAATGGTGTTAAACATTAAAACATAGCCCTTGGGGATTTCTGATGTAAGTGAGAGAAAAATCAACATTTACTTCTAAAGTGAGAGGACTTAATGGAGATTTTTTTTCCTAATGACAACTAAAATAGTCTCATGCTATCTAAATATGTTTACAGCGAATTCTGTCTTCCCGTATGGGTGTCTCAGGACCGGGAGAGCTTTGTGGGCTTGGGTGAGCCAGCTCTCAGCAGATGCCTGGCTAGAGCCTCACTCTGCTCTGTCCTTTCAGGGTCGCATCTGTGAACAGAAGCCCCCCTTTTTTATAAGTCATGGTACTTCAAACCACACCTAAATCTTTTTATTTATTCATTTACTTTTCTCTTCCCCTCTGTGAAAGCTGAAAACTGGAAGTGGTATTTTGTTATCATGAAAAACTGAAACTGAGTATTTCCAAACACCTCATTCAGCTTGGGTGGGGATGGCTTTGAGTTTCATGGCAACAGAAATAAAAACAAGTAGGGTGACTTGTGTGTCTGCAATACCATTGCCGGAACTCCACAGAAACGCTTTCCACCGAGAGCCTGAAACAGATCCTCCCCTCTTTCCCAAAGCAGGAACGGAAGGTGGTAAATGTTACATGAGAAGCGGACTTCATTTTGTTTCTTTTTGGTGCTGATCTCAGCTCCCTGGTGGAGTGGGCTTCAGGGAGGATGAGGTGACTGGTGGGACTGGGGAGGAGACACGGTGGTTAGGGCGGTTAGGGAGGTTAGGGACTAGGGAGGGGGATGCAAGTGGTTACCTTGACCAGAAAGTTCTAACTTGCACTGTTCTCTCAGATGCCCGGGGTCTTAAACCTTCACATATAATCCTCAGGGGACTTCAGTGTAAATATGACAAATAAACATTTGCTTCTAAAGTGGGCAGGACCTCAGCTGTGGTCTCTGCTTCGATGTCTCTCCCGTGTCTAGTTGGGTGCTGCCGTGGCTGTCAAAGGTGTGATGTGGGTTTCAGGTGCACGACCTCCGAGCAGCCCCAGCTGTCCGTGCCCACCATCCACATAACTGACACTTTCGACATTCTGTGACTCATTTCCATATGATTTCCATATTCCATCTCCCTTCCTCTCACCATGCAGGAATCTCGAGTTAACCTTAGTCACCACATGCTCACTCTCTAGGAATCCTGAATACTCAGAGTCATCCCCATGAGGACGCAGCCAGCGCTAATAACTACCAGACCTTTCCTGACTTGCCATCCAAATCAACCATTATCTCAGACTGCCTGTTATGAAATAAATAGTAAGATATGCAGATAAGCGAATGCAGGCAAAAGGCACTTGGAATACCAACACTGGTGTTGTATTAAGGAAAAATATGGAAGCTTTCCAGTGGAACTTTGTAAGAGCAATTGCTTATGATAAATAATATGCTTTTTTTTTTTTTTTAAGAGTGGAAGGGGGGTGTGGCAGAGAGAGAGGGAGGATTTTTTTTTTTTTTAAGATTTTATTTATTTATTTGACAGACAGAGATCACAAGTAGGCAGAGAGGCAGACAGAGAGAGAGGAGGAAGCAGGCCCCATGCAGCGCAAAGAGCCCGATGCAGGGCTTGATCCCAGGACCCTGGGATCATGACCTGAGCTGAAGGCAGAGGCTTTAACCTACTGAGCCACCCAGGCGCCCCTTGAGAGAGGGAGGGTCTTAAGCAGACTCTCCACTGAGTACAGAGCCGGATGCAGGGGCTCGATCTCATGACCCTAGGATCATGACCTGAGCCAAAGCCAAGTCAGATGCGAAACCAACTGAGCCCTCCCTGTCCTCCAGGAGACCCTAAGTAACATGCTTTTTGACAGATAAAATTTCTTACCTTTTTTTTTTTTATAAAAACTTGTAGGTTTGAGGGTATATATTGTCTGTGATTGTACATATATGTGTAACATGTCTGTTACTCTAGCCGTGCTGTGGTTGTTCCTAATGCCAGGTTGTGGGGCTGGAATTGTTTGAGGGACTTCTGTGATCCTTAATGTTCTATTATGTACATTGGGTTGTGCGTGTCCTGGAAAAGGTCTAGTGCATACCCTTCCTTGACTCCAGCAGAGCACGGGAATTGTGCTTTATACAGGATTTAGGATTCCACAATTCCTCATAGTCCTGAGATTTTAGGATGGATGTACTGTTTGGAGAAACAATTCCTACCTGAAAATAGGTTCTCTTAAAATTTTAGTCACAGATTGGCTAAAATCTGAGGTAAATGTAAAGAAGAAGGTAAGTCCCTTCTTTAAGGGAAAAGACTTGAAGCCTCTGTAAAAGCATCTTCCTGATTGTTGCCTTTGCTCTGCTGTGTCTCCTTTCTCTAACACGACCCTTAATAAGGAATGGGAGATCATGCCCTAAGCTGAAATCCAGAGTTGGCCGCTTACTTGACGGAGCCCCCCAGACGCCCCGACACCAGCCTGCGTTGTAACCGAATAAACCATAAGGGCAAGACTGCGGCAGAGTGTCTTGATACAACTTTGTTTGTTCTCATGTGAGTGAGATTTAGAAGGGAGATCACGGGAAGCGGCCCACCAGAGCGCAGTTTCAGTAGCGCAAACCCTGTGCTCGACTCTTCCTTCAGTCATCCTCTACACTCCTGTTCAATGGTGACAAGAGTGGAGACAGATCAGTAATAAACATGTATACAGCTTGTTAGGTTTACAGTGGTCTTCTGTGTGCGTGGTCCTTCCTGTTGGCCCCTTACTACAATCTTGGGAGGTTGCTGTGATCGTCCTCAAATTCCAAAGGGGACTCGGGCGAAAAGGCCATTTCTCCTTCCTGTTCCTTTTCATCCGCCCTCACCTCCCTCCAGATGAATTGCCACTTCCTAGTCTTACCTTTTCCTTTGGGATCCTTGCTCCTTCCTCCCCATACTCTTCCCACGCGCCCTTTGGCTGCTGTGTCTACCCCTCTTACCCAAATTACTAATATTACCAGGATCTTTGTAGGGTTCTTTGAGGTGGGGGCGGAACATGGGCTCCATGTCCCTGAGCCTTGCTCACTGACTCGACACCGGTGCCCACATCCCGGCCATAGGGCAGGTCCAGCTAAATGCACAGAAGCTGAGAACTACTTGGGGATTTTGAGGAAATTAAATAGTTGTAAGATTTTTTTTTTTTTTTTTTGGTGGAGGGGGCAGGGCACTAGGAATATTTTTCTAGCACTTGCTGTATTTTAATTCTAAGTGAGCCGTTCCTCTCAGATATTTTTGTTAGTTCATTCATTCAGCTTTCTCATTCATTCAGCACCAGCAGTGACTTCCTACCAGGAGTCACGGGACAGCCCGTGAAGGGAAGTTTCACACCTGAGACAAGGGAGGTGTCTGCCTGGAGCGTAACTGCCCAATACAGCAGGGAGATGCCCAGAGGCTGGTTCCTCAGGTGGCACATTCCCTGGGCATCTTAGCAGACAGAGAAGTGGCCACACAGCTCCAGCTGGTGGTCAGGAGTTGGGGCACACAGTTTGCTTAAAAGTTGAAGCAAGAGGGGCACCTGGGTGGCTCGGTTGGTCAGTCATCAGATTCTTGATTTCGGCTCAAGTCCTGATCTCAAGGTCATGGGATGGAGCTCTGCGATGGGCTCTGCGTGGTGCACAGAGCCTACTTAAGATTCTCCCGTCCCTCTCCCCTCCTGCTTGTGCCCGTGCTCCCTCTCTTTCTCTTTAAAAAAAAAGGAAAAGAGAAGACATTGAATTTTCTGCTAACATGCAACAAACCACTGACAATTTTTTTTTTAAGATTTTATTTTTATTTATTTGTTAGAGCGAGAGCGCGAGCACAGGCAGACAGGCAGGCAGAGGCAGAGGGAGAAGCAGGTTCCCAGCTGAGCACGGAGCCTGATGCAGGGCTCAATCCCAGCGCCCTGGGATCATGCTCTGAGCTGAAACCCAGGAGTCACGCTCAACCGGCTGAGCCATGCAGGCACCCCAAAACCCCCGTCTAGGAAGCAGCCTCTCCCCATTCTCCCTTCTCCTCAGGCCTGGCCACCACAAATCTACTTTCTGTCTTTATAGATTGACCTATTCTGAATGTTTTGTGGATTTTCGTGGAAATGAAATATAGTAAGTGACCTTCTGTGTCTGGCTTTGCATAGAGCTAACTCACAGTCTGCCCCCCAGGGAAGAGCTGTTCTTGCTGTGAGGGGAGATCCCAAGGCCTCTAAGAACAGCATTCACCTGAGTTGACCCTCCATTGTGGGCGTCCTGCTGCCGGGGCTAAATGTCAGGTCAGCATTGTGCGAGGGACACCAGCGTCCTCCTGGGGAGTTTCTCTGCAGCAAGAGAAGGAGGGCAAGGATTGAGGGAGTGTGCATCTTGCTGACTCCCCCTCCTCCCTTCCTCCCACTGTGGACCCCCACCGTCTTGTGGAAGGGGTGTTCTTTTGCTTCTCTGAAGGTATAGATTTTATCTGTGTGTGTGTGTGTGTGTGTATGGATGTGAAACCCAGTGTTCCTTCTGGGGATGATTTGATTGATGTATGCACTGGAAACATCTTTAATAATTTAATGTCTGCTTCAAAGGAGATTACACCAAAAAGCACATTGCTTTTCATTTATTCATTACAGATCTGTCATAGCAGAATTTTTTTTTTTTTGGCCTGAGTTGTAGTGTCATAGTAATAATAAATTGTGTTCTACACTGTGGATATTTTAAAGCATTATAAGCCTTTTAACTTCCATTACCATCTTATTTAAACGGATCCAACTCTTAGTGCAGCACCTTAATCTTTCATTTCATAAAACTGAGCTAACCAGATGTGGCTTCGTGGGATGATGGTGAGATAGCTGTGGTGGGAAAGTAACAGAACGAATGGGATGGGAGGGTGAGCCTGTGTGTTTACAGCAGCGCTCATAATGCTGGGGACAGCAGAGCCTGAATTCAGGGCTGGGCGTCTCCTTCCTTAGACAGAGGTTAGGGTCTGTCCCCGCTGATTGCATGAAAAGAAGAAAAAAAAATGTATATGTGTTTGGGAATTTGGAGTGAGGAAAAAGAATGAGACGAGAAATGCAAAACTAAAAACTAAAAACCAGCTCACACTATTTTCCCACATTTCAGAATAAATCCAGATTTCCGGAAGGGAAAAGAGACTTCAGTTGACTCAGAAGTAGTTACCTTAATAGATATTAGCGTGTTCTTGTAACAGATTCTCAGAGAGACAAGGGACAGACAGATCTATGTTCCTAAATGATCACAGTAAACTTGGGGTGTTCTCTGTTATTATCCTTCCATTTTTTTTTATAGAATTCTGTACAACTTCCCTTTAAAACCAAAACCAAATGTTGCTCCGAATGGGGCGAGTTTAGGTACACTAACAATTATCCAATTCTCAGAAAAAAATCTAAAAAGAACTTTGCTCCCGTTGGCCCTGGTGCTGTGGTATTTCTGGAGTTTTTTTGTGTAATGCTTCGGGGACTCTGCCCAGCCCTCTTCATGATGTGCCCTCCCTGGATCCCGCCTAAAAGTCTTTGAGAGAAATCTGGAAATGTTCCGTAATTGTTTCCAGGTTAAAGCGGGGCTGCCTCTTTCAGAGCCACAGCTCTGGCCGCTGAAAGAACACTGGGGTGTGCACACCGCAGTGACCGTGTGAAGGAGAAGCTCCTCGTGGTATGTCTTTAAGGATGGACACTGGGACCCAGAGGCCAACTGTGGCCCTGGGTTCCAGTCCCCGCCCTGCCTGGGCATTGCCATTGCCATGTGATGCTGTCGGGGTTGCGTGGCTCCTCCTTTTCCTGACGTGTGTGGGGGCCTAAGAGGTGGACCTGGCAGGGGTGTCGGGACGGTCTCACGGAGTGACGAGCGTGCAAGCACAGGGTGCGACACTCAGTGTGGATGGGAGCCAGGGACTCTGGGGACACACTCCATCTGCACACGGCATTCCCGTGGGCTCGCAGCGGGTGCCATGACCGAGCCCGGGTGGCAGGCTGCCATGCCCAGCACCCGAGGTGGTCCCTTTCCGGAGCCCCGTGCCGGGCTGTGTACAGTGTGTCCGGTGACCGCCCGGCTCTGAGCTCCCTGATTCCTGTCAGATTTGTCTCCGAATGTCCGGCACCTCCAGTACTGCTCAGCGCTGATGGGTACCCCAGGCCCACTCATGAGTCACGGTGACCCAGCCTTCCAGGTGTCTCTTAGGGTCACACAGAGAGTGCCCCTCACGTCCTTCAGAGTCCCTAAGGAAGGAGCTTGTGGGCTCTGGACTCGAGACCCTTCAGCCTTTCCTTGGGCTCTCGTGACATGTGCGTGGCAGGCTGCCCACAATGATTCTGAGTCGGCTATCCTAGCTCTTTCTTATTCTAGCTCTTTCCCAAGTCCCTGTCTTAGTGTCCTGTTGAGGAAGCCCCCTCCAAGCCCTTGCTCCTTAGGGTGTGTACTCACCACCTCTGGCCCAGACATTTCCTCTCCCCTGCTCTCCTGATGACCGCACACCTCCTCTCCCTCAGCACACTCTTCCTTGGCTCGTTGCTTGACGCAAGTCTGTCTCAGGGCTCTGCCATGAGGGTTCTCTGTAGAGAGAGTGGGACAGGGTGTGGACATGGGAGTGGGCATGGGAACATACTGCTTTGCTTTTGGAAACTGGAAGTTTTTCTCACGTCCCTTCATTTTGGTCTTATACATCAAAGCAGGAAACACATACCCAGCATAATAGGTTCCATTTTGTAAGTCTTTGTCTTCTCTCTTTATACCATCTGGTGGATTCACCCCCCTACGTGCCCATTTCTGTCCAGCATTTGGCCTTCCCAAGGGTCTCACCCGGGGCAGCAAGCTTAGGGATCGTGGGGGCCCCATGCCGTTCGACATTGAACATCCGAACAGAAACGTGGAGACCCAGCCTCACCGTATACAATGATTTAAGCTGTGTGATGGCCAATGCCATGGTCATTGGAATATCTTAAGAACAATTAATTTTTTCTCTTTCATTTTTTTCAAGTGCATCTTTGATACCATGCTGTCAAAACTGAAAGGCTGTGTTGGACAGAATGCGATATTTCACAGTTCATCTCTTTTCCTCTTCAAAGTAATGTTGTGTGGAGTTTTGTCCTGGACCTTCAGTCCACTGGTTTGGTTTTGTTTTGTTTCTTTCTTCCAAAATGGAGAGTATTACGCTAACTTTTACGAGAAGACCATTAAGGCCTCCTAACACGCATTTGAGTGGTTTGGGGAGAATGGATTTCCAGAGCTGGAATGGGGGGTGGTCAGGGTGAATTTCATCTCAGAACCTCACTTTAGAGGTGCTGGGGGACCGCGTGACCTGCCCAGAGTCGACCAGAAAGAGGCAGGTCTAGGTCCTAACTTAGCACAAATCCTATGTTCTTTCTGTCCTGTTCTCTAGAAGACAAACTGTTATTTTATCACAGGCAGTAAAAAATCTGAGGACTCCTGGACAGAGCGTGTCCTGCAAATGGGAGGCGACTCTGGTGTTTAAAGACGTGACATGCCAAGTAGGGTGGCAGGCACTGCATATAACTTCTCTCTTTCACTCCCCCTGCATGTTTTATGATATCCTCATGTGACACCTGGGGACTCTGGCCCTCACGGAAGTGAGGTGACAGCCAGTAAGTACCCGGCCAAGCCCTGAACCCAGGCCTTTCTCCCAAGTCTTGGCTCTGGAAGTCTGCCTCCTGCTGTCTTTTAAAGCAGATGCACATGTATCCAAATAACTTGGAAAATGCCTAATTTGAGCTCATAGACTCTTGAGCACTTACCATTTTTGTAGAAAGGACGTAGAGTGGCTTGGCCTTGGAGCTGCGTGACCGTGTTTGTGTTTTGAGATACGCTGGGAGCCCCCAGGCATTGTGTGGGCAGCGGGCCACATGAGGTGCTGGAAAGCCTGGCCTCAGGTGTCGGCACCACCACCGTTGCCCTCTCTCTGTATCTTGTGATCTAAATACGCACCAGGCATCACGGTGGGGAGGTTGACTTCTCCACAGAGCCTTTTTTTTTAACCTCCTCCTCTGGGCCAGACGCCCCACTAGGTATGGGCCAAAGGCCCTACAGTCTGGCTTTGTCTCTGCTGCAGGGCTTACGAGCACTGTTCCTGGAGTCACATGCCTCGTTCCAGTCCTGGCTCTTTGACTCCCACACAGCGGGATCTGGGGCGAGCTGTTTGGTCTCTTTGTAGCTTGGTTTTCTCTCCCGTGGAAGGGGACTAACACCAACCGCACAGGGTTGTTGGGAGGGCCAGTGGAGAGCGGCGGGCGCCGTGGGTTCTCGGGGAAGGTTGGCACCTTGTCCGCTGCCGAGCGCCGCGCGCGTGAGGGCGTTTACATGACTGTAGTGTGACCTTCGTCACGTCGTCACAACGGGCAGTGGAGAATCTCTGTCGCCCTGCTGACTTTCCTCCGTTACTCATTCTGACCCGCCAGAGGCCAGCGGAGATCGTGGATGAGGAGGAAGATGAAGGAAAAGCGAACAAGGACGCAGAGCAGAAAGAAGGTTTTTCGGGAACGAATGGTGCAGTTGAAGAAGGAGAGAAGGAGGCTCCAGGTGCCCCCGAGCAGGTCGAGGGCGTCCCGGGTCACAGCGAGGAGCAGGTGGCTCCCGCCCGCGTTAACGGAGGCACCGATGAAGAAAATGGCGAGGAGCTGGATCAAGTTAATCCCGAGCCTCAGGGGGCAGTGGAAGAGGAGGTGAAGTCACAAGGAGCTGGCAGTGCACAAGACGAGGTATTTCTGCTGCTCGCGCTCACGTGTGTTCGTGCGTGAATGTGTGCGTGGTGCACATGCCCATGCACTTCGGGAGTTAGCCAAGCCCTTAGGACTTGCACTGAAACCCCTTACTGCCGAGCAGGGAAGGACTCAACACTGTTTACTTGACTGTATTATTTCGGTCAGCTAATAAGTACTGTCATCCACCTACCAGAGAATCCACGCATCTGCCCTGTCATCCACCCGTCTCCCCACCCACCCACTCACCCACCTGCCCATCCATCCACCCACTCACCCGTCTGTCCATCCATCCCCACCCCCATCCCCTCACCCACCCACCCACTCACCCGTCTGTCCATCCATCCCCCCACACATCACTCATCCATCCACCCTCCCATCCCTTGTCTCATTCGACAGAGTTCGCAGAGGCTCCCGAGAACGTATATAACAAATATGAACAAATACAAGTAAGTTAAGATCCAGGGAGGTACAGCCAAGAAATGAACATCAAGGCCATGAGATCTAGACATGAACGAAAGAGCATCCCTTCGGTCATGGGTGACTTCTTTGTACTCTGTTAAGTTTCACTTGGTTAGTCCCCATTAAATGGATTAACTGAATTAATCTTTCGATGCACCAGGCATTTATTAATATGCGGTTCTACTTATTAGACTGAGAGGGTAAGGAATGACATGGCAACGCCTCCTTCCTAGCCCGTTTTCCCGCTAGGGTCCCTGCAGCAGGAGGGTCTTACGTGCAGGCATCCTTCCAGAGGCTGGATGATTAAATTAGAGACTGATGAATAGAATCAAGTTCAACGTCATAGTGTAAGAGGCAGGGTGCACTCTGCAGCCTTCTTCCTATCCGGGAGAATGAACCCTTCCTGTCTCTCCCTCTGTTCAGGGCCCAGGTCCCTCAGGCTGTAACCTCTTGGGTGGGCCTGGATGTCTCTATTCCTGACACCTGGTGTCATGACTGTGGTTTTCTTGACGATTTACCATTGACTCATCTGTTTTATTTTGCTTGGTGTGGGGGGGGTCAAATTTAGTAATGGCAAAATAGCAAAACCTTCTTGTGGCCAGGTTTCAATAACCAGCACACTGTTGTCTGCAATCTGTTGTCTGGTTTATACGAAAACATTCTCATCATCTAAATGAAAACACTCAATGTGTCTCTTGTTTCATCTTTCCTTAAGGTGAGGGAATCACAGTTGTAATCAGTTAGAAATTCCCCATATGCCATTCTGCATAGTTACTGAAAACGAGCGAAAATTTGTATCCTGAATTTGCTTGTAGCTAAAATTAGAAAAGGAAATCAGTCCATAACATGATTCTCTTTCCCTCAATAAGGACACAAAATGAACTTCTCAAGAAACACACACACACACACACACACACACACACACACACACACACACTTTCTCAAGGGAAACAAAATGGCTCATCTGGGGGTATCACCCGCAAAGCACAGTAACGTGGAGGACAGTGCCGTCACTGTCACGGATATGGTAACTATAGTGGTCGGCTTCATGAAGCTCTTCCTTATTGTTGCCTTTGATGAAAGTCTCCAGCAAGAAACCTGAGCACAAACCCTCTGTGGGATCTCGGTCTTAAGGTCCAAGAGTGCGCTCTCTCAGTGCTCTGGGTTTTAATTCGGCCTTATCATCTCAAACAGCTGTACCGAAATCAGTGGGTGACCTGTCTTTCCATTCTGTAAATTCAGCTTTTAAAAACAGATGTCCTGGGGCACCTGGGTGTCTCAGTCAGTTAAGCGTCTGCCTTTGGCTCAGGTCATGATCCCAGGGTCCTGGGATGGCGTTCCACATCGGCCTCCCTGGTCAGCGTGAGCCTGCCTCTCCCTCTCCATGCCACTCCCCTGCTGTGCTCTTATGGTCCCAGGTAGGACTTTTGTGCAAGTAAGGTATTGAGGATGGCACATCCACTGGGATGATCAACTAAAACACAAAGGGGAGCCAAGGAACTATTTTTAGTTGACTGTTTATATGATTACCTAAATATGGAGTCTTTTTTTTTTTCCTTGTGAATTTTATGACCTTTTGGGATGAAAGAACTAAATATCTTTGTTTTGATCGCTCTTCTTTCAGGCTGACTTAGACCCTCAAAGGCCACCAAGACCAGAAGTAAAAATCACGAGCCCGCAAGAAAATGAAAACGAACAAAACAAGGACTATGCTGTCGTAGCATAGATGATTTTAAAGAAGAGAGTGTATTGATTATTGGGAGAATGAAGGGTTATAATACTTGAACAATAAGGACATAGTTACTGCGGAACGTAATGTGACAATATGGTTGAATGCTACATATGGAATTCTAGGAGTAGAGGCTTCATGGAAAGGCTAGATGATTCTGAGTAGCTGCTAAAGGAGAGTGGCTTCTCTTCACGGGATGTGTCTGTAAAAGTCATTTAGAAAAAATAAGAGGGATAGAGGGGCAAGTTGCATGGACAAAAATTAGTCACTTGTCCTGGTAAGCGATGAAAAAAGAGAGGACCACACCCATCTATACTTTTCTATACATTTAGAAGTGAGGTTAGTAGATGGGAGCTTGTTCTCAAGCACTTACCTAGGAAGGCATAGAATTGTAGAGACACTAATAGGAAGGCATGTACTATTTTTTTTTAAAGCAATAAACTCTTGAATAAATAAATTTTAGTTTAGTTTCAGAGACGGCAGTAGATTCGCAACTCGTTGACATTCCTTCCTTTCTTCCTCCTTATCCCAAATCCATCTCCCAAGAATTAAAAAGAGCACATTTTGGAAGGAGGAGATCTCCATGCAGTGTGGTAGTGATTCATTTTGGCACGCCTCTCCCTCAAGTGCTTCGGGTTTGAATCCTTACGGCATTAATGGCGCGCTCAGGAAGGGCTTTAGTGAGTGAGCCCGGCAGGATGGTTTGCAAGTTCTGATACCCTGTGGATTTTCATGGGTCTAGTCTACCTTTGCCAAGAATACCCATCTCTTCTCCATCATGTTACTACATTAGAAAACTCAATATTGGCTAGTCTAAAGGTTGGATTCTTTCCAGTTTTTTACAAGAGAACAAAAAACCAAGAGTGCATTTGACTTGCTTTTTAAAAGCCTTATTTCTATTAGGATTAGCCTTGTTATATTTTTGTCCCTAGGGATATCAGCAAATGTTTATTTTAATGGCCGGTTATAGTTAGACTTCCAAGCAGATTCCTCCCTATATAATTAGAAGTCTTCTAACAGAGATTGTTGAAAAATGTGTAAATTGTCATGATGAAACCAGTTTCTTATTACAATTTTGTGGGCTAATTAAATGAACTTATAATGGCCTTTTTAGGTGTATATGGGGAAAGGCATAAATGTATTAGTTTTCTGAATTTTTAAGAGATGATGCAGATCTTCCTTAAATATAGAAATAATATATTTTTCTCGTAATAAAGAATATTTTTGTTAATGATGTAGATGTTATAAATTTCAAAGGAAACTTCTAGCACTTTCATAGAATTCATTATTAATCATAAGGTTAAAAGATTTTCTTCCAGGTTTCAAAACCAACCACTTAGAGTAAGGGTAGTTGTATCAAGTACTTAATAATACTACAGAAAATGAATGTATTTTTTTTTCCTAGCAGCTATTTTAATATTTTCTGCAAATAAGAAACATAAATGGAGACAATAATGTCACAGTATTGGAAAAGAGATGGTGTTATAAGGGTATGTTGATCTGGCAGGATGAATTGTGAATGGGGGTTCTATATTTCCGGTATAAAATCGAGATGGTGCTTTATTACAGGTAGACTTCTTTTATCAAAGGGGACGATATGAAACCTTGTAGACCAAAAGCAACACTCTTGAGTCTCTAGGGAAATAGACTAGCTGGTTTTTTCATGTTAAATTCCCATGCCATTACTGGGCCTGGGGTTAATGATGTTAAATAGTTTATAGAAATCAGGAATTAAATGCAAGAAGTTATAGCTAATTATCAAGGTGATTCTTTCACTTTCCTTCCTTTAATGAGTTTCTCTTTTCTCCTTCTTTAAAAGAGATACATTGCATTTTTTTCTTCCATTCGTCATTATACCATAAACTTAGGTTTTCAGGACCTTTTTATAAGTCATCTCAGTGAAGCCCAATGTTGTTTTACGTGAAAAACGAAATATACAAATGCTCTAAGAAGATGATGGACCATAGTAACTGTAGCAAAAAATGGAAAAGTCAGGAAGTAATTCTTGTCTTAGATGCGTGTTTTTACCACCTGTTAGCAAGATGTAATTGTGACTATCATGAGATGAACAACAGCTCATCCCCTGAAAACACTTTGTAAACATACACTACTAAAAAAAAAAAAAAAAGAATGAAATCTGTCATCGAACCAAGGAAAGCATCATCCACAGAGAATGGGGAGCTTGGACATCATTTTGAAGATGACATCAGCACGAGGAAGGAAAGCTGATTCTCCTCCCACGTGTGGATGTGGTCTCTGTGGGAGTCGTGGTTTCTGTGGCAGGTGAGCTGCATGAATTGAGCTGGACTCACGGACAGATCTGGAGAGCGCTTATGTGAGCGAGCAGAAGGGATCCTGGTCCGGCTGCAAGGAGTGTTTCCAGGAGTGAGGATGCTGTGACAAACTCCTGTACCCCTGGTGAGTTAGCCTGTGGAAGGCTTCGCCAGGTCAATTCTTTGCGAGACTGTGGGTACAGACCCACCTACCTAGTTCTCGTTTTGTGGAACTTGTTTCTCAAGCTTAACTGGGGGTTAAGACATTCGCAAGCAACCGGTTTCTTAGTTGAATTGGAAGATTAGAGATTTGCAGAGCAAAATACAGATTCTTAGCTGTCTAGTTACACAACATGATATTATGGCCATACGATAACTTTTTACTCATTGTTTTTCTCTGTAGCCATTGAATGACTTTCCATTTATTAAGACCTTGCTTTTCCCCTTAATGTGTTTTGGGGGATGTTCGAATGCCAGACTCATGGGAAGAGCAGGATAATCTCATGCCTCCTGTTTCATTCTGAGAGTGTTGGCTCCTGCTGTGGCCTGTAAAGACAGAACCATCCACATGCCTGTGGCTCGGAGCCTGTTAGCTAGCTCTGTGGGCTCACAGTTGTGAAGCCATCTAATGTGAACATACTCTTGCTAACTTTTCCAGCATATAGCTCATAATCTGGCATCCTGGAGAATGTCGCTCAATGACCTATCTTCTACATAAGGGATAAAGTTCATTCCCCTAGGAAACGTCTGTGGCCACGGAACATCAGGAAGGCTTCTTTATGTTCTTAACGGACCCTCCTAAAGAATTCGCTCAGTCCTTTCATTGTTGCTCAATAAGTGGCAACTCGAAATTTTTAAAAGCAGATTAAATTACTAAAGGGAAAGCATCCCATGTAAACTGTTGCCAATCTGAACAGAAAGGAAATGTATAGATATTCACATCTGCATATCAAATACTGTACAGATGCACTCGCACACTTTAAACCAGTGGACGGGCCCCCTCAGGCACAGCGTTACTAATAGAACGAGGCTCTTCTGAGAGAAGCAATGTGTGAAAAACACACGGAGAGGAAACGCTAAGAAATGATCTGTATCATGGTGCTTTAAAACTTGTTTCCTGCAGGCCTTAAGAGCATTAAAATTTTCCAAGTTAGAAAGCTTCCAGAATTTGAATGAAAAATTTATTCTATGAAGGGGTGATTACAGATAAATAGACAGAGAGATGATAGGTCATCTTGTTTTCCTGACCTAACGACAGAATACAAACCCTTAGTTCTTAGTTACCAGCCTTAACTACCCTATGCTTTAGCTGCGGAATGTTCCACACCAACATTGGCTCCGTCAGAAGGTTTATTCCTGTGAGTGACTATGCGAGCATGATTTACCGGAATGCGTAGAGAACTCTCTTTGGAACCAAGTAGCCAGGTTCGCTACAAATAGCATACAGGACTGACTTATTATTCTACAACTTGATCTATGATGTTCTAGCTCAGTGCAGAAGCTTTGTAGGGTCCTTGAGTGACTGCTGTGTCCTCGAGTGGCAACACTTTCTTGTTTTCTCTTTCCTTTTTTTTTTTTTTTTTTAGTCTGTTTTTCTAAAGTGACAAACACCTGCAGTTCTTTATTATTAAATATCGGCCTTGTAAAAACTTAAGATTCTTGCTTTCCAGAAATTATCCCAGTGTGGAAGTGGGTCTGATTTTTGTTCTCCCCACATAAAGTTTGCATATTTCCTACCATGAAGTCTAAGGTACTTGGAGAGAGCATGAAAGCATGTGCCCCATGTAAAGAAGGAAACCTTGCTTTGGAAGAGGTATGACGTCCTGCAAAATATGGGGAATTAGGAAAGGATTTTCAGATGTCTGGATAACCGTGAAGCATTTGTCAAATCAGGAGGTCAGTAATGGAGCTCCATTGACTTAAGCCAACAACAGACTTTGCTTCAGTCTACGAATGGGACCGACTGAATTCTCTGTAGTTTCTCTATAGTTGATCAGCTTAAACCACACAGTCTCACTGAATGACTGAGTTATTGTCGCAAATGTCATGGCAAGTGGGAAGACGGAATGACCATAGTCTGTTTCAGAAGTTTGGAGAAAACTCACCCTGGTTTTTGCTTTGCTGCTCCTTTTGTGCCTTAAATCCTTACTATGTAGAATGATAATGGGTGATTATTGATGTTGTAAGTAAAGGTTAAGTCTCGCTTATCATTTTTATGTGATTTATATTTAGAACTTCTCTTTGTAAGGAAAATTATTTGTGCTTTGATACAAATTATGAGCGTTAGTTTTTTAAAGGTTTCTGTATCTGGGCTCATTCTGAAATATGAAAGTTTACTGTTTCCTCTTGAGTAAATAGATCTTTGTTTTATTTAACTAAAATGTGTCTGGCTGTTTTGTTGTTTGTTTATGAGGTTGTGTGGCCGATATTTCATGCATCAACTCTCTACATGGCGTTTTTCCCAGGTGCAGTACAAAGTTTGATTTAAACCACGTGGAAACTCAACACACCAGACTATACTTCCGCTTCTCTTTGGCATGGGTGTTAAGCTTCATTATGTACAGAAAAATTGTTTACATCTTCATAGACATGTTGTTTAGTTGATGAAATTTTCAGGTATATTAAAAAAAACATTGTTTTTCTTTTATGAAATGGTATTAGGGAAACATGGATCCAAAGTTCTCGTTATGCAATGAATAAAGATACCTTTAAGAACAGAACAAATTGCCCAACTTACACATATTTTGTGTAGATATACCTTTGGGAATAAACTTACAATTGTTTTTTAAACTTACCCTTTCACAGAGGTCAGCTAAAATTTGGGTTTAGTTTGTGGGCGAGTCACTACTTTCCTTCTACTGAATGAAAGTTGTTTTATGTTTTCCCTTCACGTTTGAGAAACAAAGTCGTTATGCACAGGCATTTTGCCCTCTTGAGATGTGGTAACAAAATAGGCGGGCTGGGGGTATCGCAGCTGAGGTGAATACCTCTTGAGAAGTTGACTCAAATATTTCTGTTACTCCGCGAGAGTGAAAAAGGAAACCTCACCAACCAAGAAGTCTTGTGGATTGCCAAAGGCAGAACTCCTTCCACACTTCCCACAACCAACAGTGACTGTCTTTTCTACAGGGCACTGTACAGTGACTAGCCATACACTGCCTATAAAATTATTATTTATAAAAATAAACACACAGCTTCTCTGCAGGTTTCCAAGTGTTTTTCTCCCCTTAATGGGACCTTAATCTATTTTGTACAGATCTCTCAAGTTCCCTCACAAATTCAATCTTCCACTGAAGACACAAAAGATGCAGAGATATCCTGCACGTCTCTTTCATTTATTATTGGTTTCGTAACAACAAAAATGGCTTTAAAATGCAAGACAAAAACAAACAAAAAAACAACCTCATCAAGTTTAAAACTCGAGGCAAAGCCCCTGGGTTTTACTGTATTTGTTCTTTGTGGATACAGAGAAGCCTGAGAATTACTGTGATTCTCCCCCAACTCTGGCTGCTAATTTATTGGTTTCTCTTCCTTCTCTTTGAATCTTTGTGGTTTGCCTGAGCCATCTCATGTGCAGTCATGATCGTCACAGCCATTTCCGTACTTACTCCCAGATCGGGGATTCCAGGTCAGCTGTCTTCTGCATGGGAGCTCCACACCTGGGCATACAGCTCTCTGTTGGATACCCCATAGTGGCCTTTAACCCGTTCCATTTTCTTAGAAATACATTTATTTAAAAAAATTTTTTTTATTGCTTCTGAGAGTGGCCAGCAGGTCAGGGAAGAAGAAGCAATGTATTTCTTCTTCTTCTTTTTTTTTTTTTTTAAAGTATTTTAGTTCCAGCATAGTTACCATTCCGTGTTGTATTAGTTTCAGCTGTGCAACATATCGATTCAGCATTTGTATACATGACAGTATGCCCACCACGGTTAAGTGCAGTTGCCCTCTGTAGTCGCTTTACAAAGTTGTAACAGTATTATTGACTGTATTCCCTATGCTGTGCTTTATGTCCCATTAGCACTGTTTATTGAACAGGCTGTCTTTCCTCCCATCGACCTGTACTGGGAACTGTACCAACTTCCCATGTGTTTTAGGGACACTCTTGGGTCAAGATTGCAGGAGAATCCTATTATGGACTGAATTGTGTCCCCCCCTTCCCTCCAGCCCCAAATTTGTATGTGGAAGCCCCAGTGTGACTGTATCTGGAGACTGGGTCCTCCTGGAGGCATTTACAGATACAGCAGGTCGTACATAAGGCTGGGGCCTCAACCTATAGGACTGGCAGACAAGAGAGGAGACACTTGTGTTTCTGCTCCCCATTGGCCTGCACAGAGGAAAGGCGGCGTGAGGACACATCGAGAAGGCAGCCCTCTGTCTCCCTCTCCAGAAACCAAACCCACCAGCACCTTGATTACGGACTTCCGCCTCCAGAATGGTGAGAAAATAAGTGTCTGTTGTGTTTAACATGAGATGTAACATTTGTTCATATTTTTGGTAGGTAACTTTTATCAGGTTAAATTTCTCTTTCACTTGTATTTTCCTAAGAGGTTGTTTTATCTGCAAACTCTGAAAGGAGCTATGAACGATTTTTTAAAAAAGATTTGATCATTTATGTGACAGAGATCACAAGAAAGCACAGAGAGAGGAGGAAGCAGGCTCTCCGCCGAGCAGAGGGCCTGATGCCGGGCTCGATCCCAGGACCCTGAGACCATGACCTGAGTCGAAGGCAGAGGCTCAACCCACTGAGCCACCCAGGTGCCCCTTAATTTAATTTCTTTAGTGGTTACATGCCTAACAGATTTTCTGTTTATTGAATCAAACTGACCATTTATATTTAGTTAGAAAATTGTTCATTTCCTTCATGTTTCACGTTTGTTTGCCAAAGTATTATTTTCAAACATTTAAAAACTCTTGTCAAAATGTTGCCGTGTTCTCTCTTTTTTTATTTCTAGGGTTGTTTATATCTCCCTTTTCTTTCCTGTTCAGTATCACCAGATGTTTGTTTTTATTTATGTTTTTTAAAAATACCCCATTTTCTGACCCTCTGTACTCTTCATCGGTTGCATCATTGCTCTCGATTCTTTTCACTAGTATTTCTTCTGTTTTCTGCGTGTTTTCTGTAATGTCTTAGGTTGAATGCCTTGCTCATCATATTTTGGCTTGATTCATACCTAATGTGTGCTTTTGAAGCTGTCCATTTGCCAAGATGTGCCATATTACCTATATTACCTATAACTGCAGGTTCTGATTTAAGCTATTTTTTATTGTCATTTGGCTCTAAATAGTTTTTGTAAGTTTCCCTTCTCTTCTTCACTGACTCACAGGTCAGTGGGTGTGGGCAGGGGATGCTGTTGGCGCTCTATCCAGAGCCCATTTTATGTGGCCAGTGCACCCATCCGCCGAATGCTGTGAGGGTTGACTTCCTCTGAAGAAGTCAAACAGAAGTGGTCTCGCCCGGAGGTTCCACTCGCACAGTGACGGCCTGCAGCCAATGACCGACTGACAAGGGAGGAAATAATGTGAATCCCCCCCCCCCCCTCGCTGTCCCCGTCTCAAGATGACACCAATACCATGTGCAGTTTCTGCTCCAGACGTGGGATCAGGCTACTTCTCATTGAGGCCACCTCCTTGCTTTACTTTCCCCTCTGCCCTCTCCTCTGTCTCTCATACTTCTTCTCCTCCCTCCCTCTGTCCATCAGACGTGAATCCTCATCTCAGGTACTGCATCAGGAAGATACAACCTAAGCTGGGGATGCCAGAATAGCATGGCTTGGGAAACAGATTTTTCGGGTGGAATTTTGGCCGTGGAGAACTCAGCAATGGGCGTCCCATCACTGGAGGTAGGCAGAGTTTTGATAGTCTCTGCTGTACTGTGTGATCTGCCGTAACGTCGGAGGGCGTGTAGGGGGGAGGGGATGCACTCGCTGGGGCAATGTCTCTGGGATTTGAGGGGTACATGGGGGAAGTGGTTATGCTAAGGAGGATGGCTGGAATTAGGTTGCTCTTGCTAAGTGCTCTTTGAACACTGAAGAAAGAAAATGGCACGTTCAGGTCTGTTAGTCAGCGGTTTAAAGCAGAGTATGAAATTCCAAGGGCCTTATTGGCAACATTTAAAAGAATTCTTTCCTTCTGTGTTCAGAGGCAGATAGAACTGCAGACCAAACCCAGGATGTAATAAGAGAAGAAGGAGTCAAAGAAGGCTGAATTCTCAGCCTAGGCAAGACCCCTATGGCAATGGCCAGATCCTTAAATGGGGAAGGACTGGGAGCCCAAGACTTCGTGTCCCTCTGGGTAGATGCAGTTGAGAACCTTGAGCCTACTCTAGTTTCTCCTGAACCCTCTGGATCTGAAGAACTTGCTCCCTATCTTTGGAAATTAGAGCCCTCCCCCCTTCCTGAATGCCATGCAGCGGTCTCATTTAAGGGCAGAACGTTTACTAGATTGTGCTTACCATCTTGTGAAAACCAGTACAGCACAGCTGCAGGGAAGATGTTAGATCAAGTAGGGAAGAATATACAGCTGGACGGAGAGCTCGCCAACTTGGAGACATACTCTGATGACACAAGATTGGATTCCCCAGCACAGGCCCTGGGACACAGTTCTCATATGCTACTGGGGTAGCTCTTGGAAGGTTGCAAAAAGCACTGTTTCCATTTAAAGGAAGTATGTGCGTCAGGCTATATGACAGGCTATGGAGGAAGAGAGAAAACATTGCTTGATGTGAGCGAGCTAGGATAAGTCTCC
>RCUC01166334.1:0-38913 GCA_003697995.1 Taxidea taxus jeffersonii
GATTCCTTGATTTCTCTTTGTGCTGCTTCATTAGTGATGTATAGAAATGTGGCAGATTTCTGTTCCTTGATTATGTATCCTGCGACTTTACTGAATTCGCTATGATCCCAGGGTCCTGGGACCCCACATTGGGCTCCACATCAGGCTCCATACTCAGTGGGGAGTCTGCTTTCCCCCTGCTCTGCCCCTCTCTATTCTCTCTTTCTCTCAAATAAACAAATCTTTATAAAAATAAAAACTATATATTTCATATTACTGTTTCCTGCTGCATTTCCCCCTTGGTATATACTTGTATCATATACATTTTACCTTTCTTATTGTTTTTTTCTAGTAGAATCTAAGCTCCATGAGAGCAGAAATCTTTGTCTCTTTTGTTTACTGCTCTGCCTCAATGCCTGGAACAGGGTCTGGTACATGGTAATTGCTCAATAAATATTTGTTAAATGAATGAATAAATGAAGGCCATCGGGATGTATAAATAACAGAGGAGGAATAAATACGGAGGAATGCAGAAGTCCAGGTGACTTTCCTCTGGGTTTAGGTGGTGAACATGGCACAAATTGTTGAAGGAGACGGCTTTCTATTTAAACCTTAAAAAAACAGATGATGGGTAATTCGTAAGGTCTGAGTGGCGTTCCCAGTGGTTTGAGTCTTCCCTCTGCTGCACTAAGAGCCCTCAGAACACTTCCAGGTGCTCTTCCTGCCTAGGACCCTGCACTGGCACTTGAAGAGAGGAAAGACCTCTCTCTCTCCACCATCAAATATTTCTTGTCCTGTTCTCCTGTGGTCTGACTTTCCGCCAGTGCATGTTAGGAAGGCTCTGATCAAGGGCGCCCAGATGGCTCAGCCGGTTAGGCCTTCAGTAAATGTCAAGATCCCAGTCCTGGGATCAAGCCCTGCATCATGGGGCTTCCTGCTCAACAGGGAACCTTCTTCTCTCTCCCTCTCTGTCTCTTCCTCTGCCCCTCTCCACTGCTTATTCTCTCTCTCTCCCTCTCTCTCAAATAAACCAATAAAACCTTAAAAAAAAAAAAAAGGAAGGATCTGATTAATCTATTATGGACTTTACACTGGACAAGGGATGATGCCTTAGTTCAACCATTTCAAACACTGCTGTATATAAAACTCACCTGGAGAGCTTCTTAAGCCATAAATTTCTATGGCCCATCCCAACTCATTTCTAAACAAGCTCATTTTGATCTAGAGATCCAAGCACCCCACTAAAGGAAAGAATTTCTAATGTTGGCATTCCTAAAGTTCTACAGAGAACACAATTTTGGTCAGTGGACCTCTCTGATGTTCCTAAAAATTGCTACTGTATTTCCACAATCATCAAACTGTCCATCTTTCTGTTCATCCACCGGCCTGCCCGTCAGCCCAGGCATCCATCCATCCACTCCACCGTGCCTCCCTCCATCTTTGCCTTAGATCTTGTGTCTGTGTGAATTTTCCTACATGGTACCAGGGCTGGAGGAGATTTCTCCTTTTGAAACAACTGCCTCAGGTCCTAATTACCATCTGCTCCTCCCCCAAGGCCAAGCCACACCCTACCAGGAAGTCTGCCCTCAGGTGCCCACCAGGGATTTGCTGTCATTCCTGCCTTATTTTTGTGCCTGTGGACTCCTCCTCCTGTCACTTGCCTGAAAGTCTCCCTTTTTCTGTTCTTTGGTTTCCTGTTACCCCTTCTGTCTCCCCTACCTCTGAACAAACACCTTCTCCCCAGACACCTAATTGTAGCCAAGCTGCTGTGGTGAATTCCCTCCTCCCTTAGCTTTGTTTCCTGCCTATTATTCCCACTGCCCTTCCTCTGGCTTTGGTCCATGGCAGGCAAGTAAGTTGACTAACCAAATTAAGAAGTGCAATATCTTGGAGTGCCTGGGTGCCTCAGTGGTTAAGCAGCTGCCTTTGGCTCAGGTCATGATCCTGGGGTCCTGGGATGGAGCCCTGTGTCAGGCTCCCTGCTCAACGGGAAGCCTGCTTCTCCCTCTCCCACTATCCCTACTTCTGTGCCCTCTCTAGCTGTGTCTCTCTCTGTCAAATAAATAAATAAAATCTTAAAGAAAAAAAAAAGAGGTGCAATACTTTAAAATAAAGGAACTTTGATGATTGCAGCGAGATAAAATGCCAGGGGGGAAACACACTCAGGGCAAACGGATTCCTCTTTTTATCAGGCTATCCCACATGGTCACACATACACACGGAGCCCCCACAGACAGATGCAAAGCACAACCATTGAAGATACTGACAAAAATCCCACGTGGCTGATGATGTGGTACCTAAGTAGGTAAGCTAATAATTCCAAGACAATGCCCACCTGAGTGACAACTAACTGTGTTGTTACCAGATAGAGGAGCCATGAGTTTTTGGGGAAGCGATAAAAGCTTGTGCACCTTGCTAAATTAAAGAGTCTTTATGATATTGGCAGCAGAATATTTATTCTTGCTGCTCTAATCCTATTCTAATTCTGTTTCTCAGCAAAAATTCCTTTGGCTGTGGGGATGTTTCTTAGTCTGCCAGGAGGCCCTGAGTGAGTCCTGTGGATCCAGCGGTCTGCTCTAGAAAAGTCGGCTCAACATCCCTGATAGTGTCAGCTCACCAGGAACCGGCTGGGATGGGCAGCCATCCCATTTGCAGTCCTAATGATCATGAGGAGCTTATTTTTGCTGTATTGTGAGACCAGTGTTCCCAACCATCCAGCCGAACACAAGCACCAGCTCTTCAAGGTGAACAGAAATATCTGTTTGAAAAGTATATTAATAGAGTCTAATTCCCAAATCAATGAATGTATTTTGGGCCCTAGACATCCACACATTTAGCCAAATGGCTCTAGGACAGAATTTAATATGGTATGTGTTTATCTCATCCATACAAAGGGTAATGAAATCTGTAAGAGAGAAGTTTTCCTGAGCTCTAAGAATACTTCTTTGCCCCATCACTAAACTATATGAGATTCTGTTCTCTATGAAACTCCCCTCTGAGTAACATCTGGGGCCCCCACCTGCAATATGGGTCACATATGCACATCTCCTTATGGTTAGGACGCCTAACCTTCTAAGAGTTCGGCCGTCTTCCCTTTTGCCCTTCTTCTAGAATGACTTATCTTTGAAAAAATTATGGTAAAAATAATTCTGTCCAGAACATTTTTTCTTAGAAATTCATGATCAGTTTTTCGTAGACATAGAAATAACTAGACCAGACTCTAATGTTAAGGAGATAGGAGAAAGGCCAAATATTGACTGGATGCTTATGACACACAAGGCTCTGTGTGTGTGTGTGTGTCTGTGTTCATATCTATAGTCTGGTTAATTCTCACAACAACCAAATGAGTATAATATCCTGTTTTACAGGTGCAAACTGAGGAACTTTCTCCAAGTCAGATAGTAGTATTTCTGACTAAAGTCTATGTTCTTTCCACTTTGCCACGCTCCTTATCTTTGAAGTATCATCATCCTTTTCTGCTTCCTTTTTGATATGACTTCTGTCCCTTGGCAGATACCTTGTGTTTTAGATACTCAGGTTTTCTGCTGAATCTCTTCAGTCATTCCTTCACTCATTTATTCTGTCAGTCAGACATATAAACATTTGAACATTGTTTGGGTCCCTGTAAGTACTCTTCTGGACAGCCGACCTACAACAATGAGCAAAACAGGAAACAAAATTCTGCCCTTATGGACATTTTAAAAGCGAGTGTGCAATAAGTATCCAGGCGTTCAAGAGGAGGTGTGATGAGTACAATAATCGAGACAAGCAAAGGCACTGTGGTAGCCCAGTGGAAAGACATGCAGCTGCCTGCTGGGAAGGAAGAAACAGAAGACTTCCCAAAAGAAGTGACACCTAAGGGGAGTCTTGTGGCCTCATGGGAATTGCCCCCATTGAGTAGATAAAATATGTTTCTGCTCAGTGAATGCCCATCCCCATGGCCAGGAGGGCAGAGTGGTGGGAATGTGGAGGGCTACTCTCTGATAATCACAACTGAGGCTTGACTAGGTGAGCAGAAGCCAGATGCTGAGTGGTCTTGCATATTTGTGGGCATTTGAGGAATCTGAAACGTACCCTGTAGGTGATGGAGAGCCGAGTGGTCACATAGGGAGAATTTACTGAGTCCTGGAGTGCTGTGGATGTGTTTAAATGCTCAAACCCAGCCTGAAAAATTAGTCAATTTTTCTTTTCAAACAAAATAGACAAAAAATAAGCCTTGAAAAATGATTTTGTAAGAATTGGAGGGTCTCTATTTTTATGTTTTAAATGTTCTACTCAATCTGTACTTACATATATACACATATATTTTTACATAAATGTAATAGATCATAGAAATACAATAAAGGATTAATATTCTGAATATGTAAAAATATATATACCAAGGTACACAACAAGGAACACTTATAAACATCCCTTATGAGATCATCATTAAAAAATATCATTATACACATTTTGATGTGTTTCTTTCTAGACTCTTTTCTATGAACACATATATATGTAATTATAATAATTGTAATTATATGATCATAATTATATATTATAATTATTTATAATTATATATAATTATAATAATTAGGTATTTAATTGATACCATATTATACATATAATTTTATATTCTAACTTTTTCATTTAATCTTAATTATATGTATATTTTGACATTTCACATGTTTTTACATATTTTTTTGAAAATAGGATTTTTTAAATTATGTTGCATTAGGTAACATACAGTACATCACTAGTTTTTGATGTCATGTGCCATGATTCATTAGTTGGATATAACACCCAGTGCTCATCACCACACGTGCCCTCCTTAATATTTATCACCTGGTTACCCCATCCCCATACCCCCCTCTCTTCCGTAACCCTCAGTTTGTTTCCTAGAGTTCAGAGTCTCTCATGGTTTGTCTCCCTCTCTGATTTCTCCCCCTTCGATTTTTCCTCCCTTCTGCTATGGTCCTCAGTGCTATTCCTTATGTTCCACATATGAGTGAAACCATATGATAATTGTCTTTCTCTGCCTGACTTATTTCACTCAGCATAACCCCTTCCAGTTCCATCCATGTGATGTACAAGCATATTCTATGGCTACCATAATTTTATTCTACCTCCTTTTTCAGTTTTGGACAGTTAGCTTGTGACCAACTCTTTTGGAAATGGAAATGATACTGCAATCATATTTTAAACAAAACCATTTTATAGATCTCTGGTTGTTCTCTAAGAAAATAATGGAACAAAGGTTTGGAATATTTGTGAGGATCTTGATACACACTGCCAACTTGCCCTAAAAAGAGACTATTAGATTTTTGTAAAGCAAATTGAAAATATGTCACAAGAGAGGTAAAACTTTTATACCTGAATAGAGAGACTGCACTTCTTACAATATATTCTAGGGAAATATCCCAAAATACAGAAAAAGACCTACATACAAACATGTTAACTACAGAGTTAACAAAAAATTGGAACCAGCATAATTGTTCAACACTGGGAAAATGTAAAAGTATTACTTTTTTGGACATCTTTATGACAACCCTTAAAAAGTTTATTAATAATTGTTTATGATGTGTAAAATGTACACATTAAAATTGTTAAGTGTGAAATTGGGACACAAAATATTACATATAGTTTTATTTCAACTGTGTTAAGAAAAATTCCAAGAGAAATTTTATCTGAGCTTTTTGGGAGGTAGAATTATGGGTAATTTTTTTCTTCTTCCTAGTTTGCTGTATTTTTATTAGCATGAATTGTTTTTATATTTTAAAAAAATGACAAGGGCAAGTCTTCTCTTTTTGTGCAACTGTGGCTTCTTTCCTCCTGAATTTCCTTACTTATGTCAGTTTTTGGGTAAAATGTCAGCCATAATTTCATTTTCTAATGGTGTGCATGAATTTCAACTTTTTCTTAAGAAGTCATACTAGAAACCACTAGAATCTCCTAGCTGCAGCCTGCTTTGAAGTGAGAAGGCTGAAAGTGACTTCTTGTTGCAGAATGTTTTCACAGACTGCACTTGACAGAGATGGATATGGGGTTTAGGATCAGGAAATCTCGTTGGGTTCCTGACTTGCCCAATTCTCTGCGTCTCTTAGAAAGTAGCAGCAGAAAAAGTTCTTGTCTGATCTATTATTGATTTGTGGAGAAGTCAGGAGGGAAGCACTTTCAGAGAAGAATGTTTAGCTGAGAAAGCACTTTTCACTCCAAATTGGACTCTATTTCCATCAGTCAATAATCTGCTCTAGATTGTAGTTCGTTTTTATTTTTGAAGAGGGAAAAGAAAATTATTTGATGTGACATAAAACAGGAAATGTTTCGAGGGGAATTCACTAGGAAGCTTCTAAATTTTTTGCAAGAATTGAGGTATCTCTGAAATTACTTTTTTGTATTTTAAGTTCAATTTCCAAATACATACATATATATGATTTCAAATAAATATGTAAATGACATTTATTTTTTTAAAGATTTATTTGACAAACAGAGATCACAAGTAGGCAGAGGCAGGCAGAGAGAGGAATGGAAGCAGGCTTCCTGCTGAACAGAGAGTCCAATGTGGGGCTCGATCTTAGGACCCTGGGATCATGACCTGAGCTGAAGGCAGCAGCTTAACCAACTGAGCCACCCAGCTGTGCCTAAGTGATACTTATTTTAAGTGAAGTCTTTTTTCTTTCCATTTCTGCTTCCTCCCTCCCCCAACCCTCTCACCCATGTGAGTGATCTACCATGTAGCCTTAGTGGGAGATCTTTATAAATTCATAACTTTGTAACTTCAGAATACATCAAGTAGCTTAAAACACCCCTTTCCTACTCAGATTTTTGGGTGAATGTTACACCTCAGGTACGAAAGGGCTATGGCAATGGCTTCTCATTAGTAGCTAGTCCATGCTAAAACTATACTGAGGGAAGCATTATCTGATTTTACATTAGGAGTTTAAGATCCAAATGTTGTTTCTGGCAAGTGAACAGATTCTTTTTTATGCTACTCCAGTTTTAAAATGTTCAAATAGATGTTCTATGCCTTGAAAGTTAAAAAAGGCTTCCTGTGGGCATTTCCAGGGAGGGGCACAAGGAACTTTCTGGAGTGATAGAAATGTTCTATATTTTGACTGTGGTGATGATTATATAGGTGCATAGCATTGTCAAACCCTATTGAACTATGTGCTTAAAATGGGGCCATTTTATTGGAGGTAAACTCTACCTAAATAAAGTTTATCAGACAAAAGCATATCTATTCACTTCAACTGTGGTCTTCAAAATTGCTGCGAAGACATTGTCATTTATCACACCACAGACCTCACCCCTCTCCCATATGTGAGGACATGTAGGTTTCAGATGATTTATTCTAGGTGGCTGTCTTAGGACTGGGGCCTGATGTAGAACAGAAGTGGTTTTGCAGGTGACAGAGCACCACTCAAGGAAATGTCATCAGAGCTGTTGGCATCGCAGCCTCACTCTGCCACAGAAGCTGCTCTGCTCTGTGCTTGTGCCAACAGCATCTCCCAGGTGGTGGTGAAAGATGTAGAAGGAGGCAGTTCTTTTTTTTTTTTTTTGGATTTTATTTATTTATTTGACACAGAGAACAAGAGAGAGAACACAAGCAGGGGGAGTAGGAGAGAGAGAACCAGGCTTCCCGATGGGCAGGAAGCCCAATGTGGGGCTCGATCTCAGGACTGTGGGATCATGACCAGAGCCAAAGGCAGATGCCTAACAACTAAGCTACCCAGGCGCCCCAAGGGAGGCAGTTCTTGATGTGGTGTTATGGAGACAGAGTCCAATTCTCTGTCTCAATATTTCTGCCTCTTCTCTCTCTCTTTCAAGACTGTATCAAATATGGGTCAGGCAGAGCGATAGATACAAGTTAAAACAAACAGCACTATTTCTGGGCCAAGCATCTCTCCAGTTGCTTGTTCAAGTCTCTCTTAAGACAGGTTTGAGCCAAACTTAATTATGCTTTTTTCCCCTATCGTTTACTTTAATCCTGGTGATGAATAAAATGGCTAAAGTACCCTTGGTTGGAGAGTACAATTTAGACTATGAAATGGACAAAGCAGATTACTGCATTACACATCCTTGCCAACACCTGGCCTTATATTGGACACCGTTGTTGAAGCTGTCTGTTTTCAGGGAGACCCAGCCTTCCATCTGCATCTTGCTTCATGTTGAATGCTGCAAAGCTGGTTGGTCATGTGCACTCTTCACTTGTAGTACCAAGTCCCACGGAGGGTCTATTCATTCTAGCCCTGGCCCCAGCAGAGGCCAGAGTAGTGTTCATGGGGGAGGGGACTGTGTGCGGCTAGGAAATGTACAAGGTCTGACATGAGAGGGTGTGATGGGGAGCCAGGCTGTCCTGGTCTGGCAACCATACAGGAGTGTCTGGGTAAGCCTGTCACCTACATGTGAAAGCATGCTTTCCACCAAATTCAGTTTAAGAATGCAATTTTTAAGAGACAGTGCAACTGTAACCTTGTACTAGGTTTTTAATAATGAATGAGTGAATTTATGTAAATGACACTGAGTAAAACTTGACTAATTCAAATTCATTGTGTGAAATCTGAGATAGCTTAATGAGAGTTGGATTGAAGTTTTTTTCCTTTTTGTAAGTAAGAGAGTTAAAAATTTTATTTTCACATTTCACGATACAATGAAGATTGCCTTTTTTTTTTGGTCCCACTACTCCCCTGCAAAAACTATCCTCTCTTTGATAGGAAGGGGATGCAAGTCTTCTCTATCCTCCTGTTAGAAAACACCCAGTCACAGCACCATGATTTCCTGGTTAACGAGAACAAATATAAAATATATGTTTTATATAATATATATACTATATATATAATATATAATGAGGTTCCTGCCTCTCCTATCTGTCTGGTAAAGTCATTCCTGGCTGAGTGGGCACCATCATGGGATGGGCAGTCCGTCTCATCTTTGGGGGCCCAGGCATTACTGGCATGTGGCCTCCCATAGGTGGTCTCATTCCAGGAGCAGGTCCCACTGGGATCATCCAGGAGGGTCCATCACTGGCATCATGGGAGGGCCCCCCAATATGGGGCTCTGGCCTCATGCCAGGGTGAGGAGGAGCTGGGAGACTGGGGGGAGGTGGGATCATTGCCCTGCAGGAAGAGGAGTAGAGAATGGAGTAGGAGGTATCTTTCCTTGTCGAAATGCAGCGGTTGTTTCGTCCATCAAGCTCTGAGCCTGCTCTTCCACCCTTTTCTTTTCAATATTTTATTTATTTATTTGACAGACAGAGATCACAAGTAGGCAGAGAGGCAGGCAGAGAGAGAGGGGGAAGCAGGCTTCCCGCCTAGCAGAGGGCCCGATGTGGGGCTCGATGCGGGGCTCGATGCGGGGCTCGATCCCAGGACCCTGAGGCAGAGGCTTAGCCCACTGAGCCACCCAGGCACCCCGGCAAATCACCTTTTAAAGGAAATTGCTTCTATTACCCACTGGGGAGCATGCCCACTAGTGCCCTGGCTTTTGACAGGAGGGGAAAAGCCAGTGAGGGCTGGTTTGTTCCTGAAAGGGAGGAAAATTGCTGGGATGTGTGTGGGAGATTGAGTGTCCAGGTGTGGAGCATTTAAATCTTGAGGTGACCCCCCTTTACTTGCAAATCATTTTTTTTAAAGATTTTTATTTATTTATTTGACAGAAATCACAAGTAGGCAGAGAGGCAGGCAGAGAGAGAGGGGGAGGAAGCAGGCTCCCTGCCAAGCAGAGAGCCCGAAGTGAGACTGGATCCCAGGACCCTGAGATCATGACCTGAGCTGAAGGCAGAGGCTTAACCCACTGAGCCACCCAGGTGCCCCTACTTGCAAATCTTTAGTCCTTGTTAGATTCCTTAAATGCTGGGGGAGAATGATATTTTTGCTTGCCCCTTTGTTTTTGGAAACCAATGAACAGTCAGAGTTTTGTGAGTGGTTTACATTGGTGGAACAGAGATCCAGACACAAATATAGGAGCTAGACATAAGAAGTAAGCCCTGTAGATTTCGCTCGATCCAGTTGTGACAAAAAGCAAACCTTTGTTGGAGGTAATGACTCCTGTCTTGTGATGGAGCAAAACCATGAAAAGTAAGGGAGACAATAAACTTTAAAATCTTGGGTGACTTCACAGAGCATCAAATCAAACATCTTTTGAGAACTTCCCAATTTTAGACTTTTCCATTTTATGAAACAATACAATCCCTTTATTTTATAAGTCATTTGGAATAGAGTTGTCTGTTACGTGTGGTAGAAACATCCTAACCGATACAAGCAATAAAAAGAGTGTTTTTACCCTGTGTGTAGACCACACACAGGGTAGGTCAGGTTAGAGCTTAGGTAGGTTAGAGCTTAGGTCAGGAATCTGTGAGTCAGCCAAATGGTTCTGGAAGAAACTGTTTCAGACCCAGAGGGTTTTCACTGCACTGGTCACAAAGCCAGACTCCCCACCTGATCATTATCTTGGGCTGGCTCCAGCTGCTTCCTAGCTCCCTAGAGACAAGAGAGAGTCACTAGAAAGAAGGTTCTGTTACACTGCCTCTGTGTTCTTACCAGGGAAGACTGCTGTCAAAGGTGCTTTGAGAACAGAGTTCCCAATTCCAGTTCATTCAGGACTTTCCCAGCTTTTGTCCTGAAAGTCCTAAGTTTTGGAAAGCTCTTCTTCGGTGGTCGGTTGCACTAGAGTCCTTTGGAACTTGATGTGGGGCTAGTGGTTAGGGACCTTGCAGGAAGGGGTGGTCTCTGGGAGTCAGCACTAGTATCAGGGCAGGTCCAAGGAGGCACAATGGAAGCAAGTTTGTAAAGTGTGTTTTACGTAGGACACTGACTCTTCTCTTGTTTCAAATTGGATTCCAGGATCCCTTGATCCAGAGAAAAGGATAGAGCTGTCACCACTAAAGTTCCCGATCACAATGAAGTATCCGGAGGCCAACAATCCTGACTTCTGGGGACAGAGATAAAGAGATTAGAATATGAGGTGCCATGGGGTAGCTACAGAGGCTTGGCAGTGGAGTAGGTGTCTTCCAACTCCCACCTGCCACAGCAAGAAGCTGGCTGTTTAATTTGACTTTCTCCTGATAGGAAGCAAAGCACATTCCATAGTTCCTAATGGAAGAGGCCATCACTTTTTGAAAATAAATATGGGTGAAGCAATCAAATTACATTACCAAAAAAATTCCACTGATTGCAACTCAAAATGTGTGTACATGAGGGAAAGACCCCTGTGGAAAGGTATGAAGAGATAAAGTAGTGCCGTGAACCACATCAGGAACCTCGACCTGTCCTTTTGCTGGAATTAGAAAATAAAGCAGTGACACTCTTTCTTTATAGTAAAGGCCCTCCAAAACATGGGGTGAACACCTGCTGATGTAAATTTGTAAAGAATAGAACTGAAGGGGTAGAAATATCTACAGAATTGTCAGTAACAGCTGTGGATGTAATGTTGGAACAAGACATCAAAGAATGGATGATTGACCTTTGACCTTGGTGGCTTAAAATCTTCATTGGGACATTTAACAGGTTTTTTTGTTTGTTTGTTTTTTTTTTTTTTTTTACGAAAGAGTTCATGGTCACATAAGCTTGTGAACCACTGTTGCCCTTCTTCCCCTTTCTCTAGCAGGAACTTTAGCATGTCGAACTGCTCCCTTTTGCCTAGCCATTTCCAAACATTATATAATTAGATTCTGATTTTGTTTTAAGTTGAGAAACGATGATTATCATCCCAGGGTAATAGTGAACCACTTTCAGAAATACTGCCTCAGAAAGTTTGTTTTTGAGAATAGTCCCAGTGAAAAGCTCAGAAAGGAATTTCCTTGAAATATTTTAAGAGGTAAAGGGCATCTTTCTTGGCGGACTTGCCTAAGGCAGTGCCTTCCCCCAACCCAGGGTCAGGGTCAGTACCAACTGGTCAGGAGATGTGTTCTTCCACTAAGACTCAAATTTGACATTGGAATACGTGGCCTTTCAGAAAAGAAGCATCATATTCTTTCACTGGAGCTCTGCGTGATTGAATCTCTGTGAATCTTCTTTTCGAACAGACATTTAAAATCCAAATCTTTAGAAATGCTGCCAAGAGTTAAAAAGGCAACTGTGAAAATTAAAGTGGCCATTTGACAATCAGAGTATTTCAATTAAAAAAAAAGTATCACTCAAAACAGGCATTGAAATTCTTTCTAGAATTTGGATGGAATTAAGAATAAAGATTATCACTTTGAGTAAGGACCCATTGGGAAAAGACTGCTATTTGTTTGGGAAAATGGTCAAACTGGTAAGATATAAATGTAGTTGTTCCTACACGAACGCTATACTATGCTTACAATTGCAAACCTGTTGAAAAGGCAAAACGTAGGAAAATTACTTTATAAATATTTTATAACTAGAGAACATTTTAGCTGAGCAACCTAAACATAGCCTTTTAGGTTAGAAGCAATATACTCTTTTTCATATGCTATAAATAGGTCATTATTTGATAACCTTATTTTTGCACTGAGTTAAAAAAGGAGGGAATTTTGTTCAGATGAGAGGAAACAACAAGCATGGATTAAAAATATTTAGAAAAAGGATGTATTGCGTTATCTTTGAAAACTTCTTATGAAGATTTGCTTTGATTGAATTGCCCTAAGTTAAATGAAACACAGAAGAGGTTTGTTATCACTTGACTGAAGTTCTAGAAAAGCAGCCTGTCAGAGTTACAAGAGACAGAGAGGTGAGTAGACATGTTAGCTTTGGGTGAAGCTATACGCTCTTTCTGAGGTAGCCACATCTGTACACAGTACCATGTCTGGGAAAATGGGAGAATGGTCAGTTTTTCTTAGGGATTTCCACATCTCCCCAAATACTCCTCCTATCTCTCTTAGTATCTCCACAGGGGCTTGGGAACTTTCAGTTCACCAGTTGGTGAACGGAACTTCTAGGGTCCCTCTTTCCTAGTTCTAGAGCAAAGGATTGGAAACAACTAGTAATCTAGTAATTGTAAAAAATAAGAAAACATAAAAAATAGATTCTGATGAAATACAAGTCAATCATTAAAATGGTGATTTTGTTCGTTAAAGAAATGTTAAGTGAAAAAATATAGAAATTTTATGTGTTATATACTCCTTACATATAAATTCTCTCTATATGTATATTTTCTCTGATTTCTCTCTCTCCATATATATATTTGAGTTACTTTTAATTTTGTTTATTTATATTTTTAAAGATTTTATTTATTTATTTGAGAGAGAGAGAGCATGAGTTGGGGTGGGGGGGGACCAGAGGGAGAAGGAGAAGCAGGCTTCTCACTGAGCAGAGAGCCTGACACCAGTCTCAATCCCAGGACCCTGGGATCATGCCATGAGCAGAAGGCAGACCCTTAACTGACTGAGTCACCCAGGTGCCCTACTTTTAATTTAAAACACATTTATTTGAAAACAATGAAAATATTCCACTGAACACATTAAACCTGAATACCAATATGATTTCAGGATGCTTCATGTATGTGCAAAAATGTTGTTACACAAAATAGTCTTTATACACACATATTTGCACATACATGTACATACACTAAAATGTTAATAGCACTTTTCTCTTGGTGTAATTATAGTTGATTTTTGTCCTTTTTATGAGTTGTATTAATTCCAAATTCCCTACACAAATGTGGATTAGTTTCCTAACACAAAAATAAAAATGTTAAGAAATATTAAAACTATTTTCATTGTGGTCCATTTTTTTTTTTTTTTGAATCCCTGGTTTTTGCTAGCGGAACTGAGTTTATTTGTGCAATTATGTTAGTATCTGTGGCGCAGACCTTGAATTTTCTGTCGAGAAGTCCGAAGACTAGACCTCACCCTCTCCTGATCAACTCCTGGACTGTGAATGTGTTTCTTGGCCTCTCCCGGCCTCATTGTTCTCATCAACAAAAGAAGAGGTTTGGGGGGCAGAAAGATGCCTCCTGAGGTAACTCTCTAGTGAGTGTGTGGCCGCGATTTCCCCAAGAAAGATATGGTCACTGTCAGGGGCTTGTAAGCATTAATCCCAAGGAATACATTTAAATGATAGACATTTTTGTTGACAGAACTGGCAGTCCCTTACTTAGCCCTCTAGGACGATGGTTCTCAAACTCGAGCCTGCATTAGAATCACCTGGAGCCTTGTTAGAATATAGACAGCAATGTCCACAATAGCCAAGTTATGGAAAGAACCTAGATGTCCATCAACAGATGAATGGATAAAGAAGATGTGGTATATATATACGATGGAATACTATGCAGCCATCAAAAGAAATGAAATCTTACCATTTACGACGACATGGATGGAACTAGAGCGTATTATGCTTAGCGAAATAAGTCAACTGGAGAAAGACAACTACCACATGATCTCCCTGATATGAGGAAGTGGAGATGCAACGGGGGTGGGAGTTAAGGTGGTAGGAAAAGTAAAAATGAAAGAAGATGGGATCGGGAGGGAGAAAAACCAAAAGAGACTCTTAATGTCATAAAACAAACTGAGGGGGGTGGGGGGAAGAGGGGTTGGGTGAGGGTGGTGGGGTTACATTATATGTTTAAATAAAGCTTAAATAAAGAAAAAAAAAAAGAATATAGACAGCTGGGCCCCAGCACGAGTTTCTGATTCAGTGGGGCTGGGGTGGGGCTGGAGAAACTGCCTAACAGGTTCGGGGTGGGGTTGGTGGTCTGGAAGAAACCTGCCTCAAGAAAATATCCCAGTTAGGAGAAGGTGTTTTTCAGTTTCTGTCAGTGTTTTGAACTTCTTTTTTTCCCCCTTTCCAAAATTCTTAGAAAAGTGTTGTGAAGGTTTCTCAAGGATACTTTTGAGTCAAAATTTTAAAACGCATTTCTTTAAAAACAATGAAAACGTGACTTCAGCACTTGGTGTAAGAAGGAGCAAATGAGGAGACTGATGGGGGAGGGGGCTTGGGTCGGAGGGCGCGCGGGGAGGAGAACATGTGTTGTTTTCTGTAGGCTCTGGTCTGCCGCGCAGAGCAGGTTCATGGTTTCTCCGATGAATTAGACAAGGAAATGAGAGGGCTTTCTCTGTGAAGCATGTTTATTTTTAATTTCTTTGAGAGAGATAGCAAAGCGAGCACACGCTGAGCAGGGAGCCCAGTGGGGGCTCGTATCATGACCTAAGCCCAAGGCAGACACTTAACCGCCTGAGCCACCCAGGCTTCCCTGTGAAGCAGGTTTAACCTGAATACCAAGAGGATCTCAGGATGTCTCAGTTTCTTGCTTGGTCCGAGGTAAGCCCTCACAGACAGTTTCCCTTTCTTGTTACTCTTCTTACCAAATCCCAAATCGATGGCAGCCAGTAGGTGTGCATGTGAGACTCAAGCAAACCCAGACAGGGATGCTGACAGGGCAGCCTCCTCTGCCTGTGGAACCGGTCTGCATTCCAGAAATAAATCATGAATTGACACTTCTCATATCTTCTTCACAATACCACTCTGTCTGCCTGGAATGCCTCAGACAAAGCGACTTTCTTCGTTTTTCTGTTCTGATAGCCCTCTAAGTGACTTCACTCTAGGACTGAGCACATCCTACTCTCCCTGGCACGCTGTGCGGCTTCCTCTGGGGGACTGGAGATATCTTGTGTACATAGCTGGCCTTGGGTTCATCTCTGCATCTCCAGCAACTGATAGATCCTTTGGCAAATGTTTTCTGTTGAAAATACGTCCACGGATATTCACAGGCAAAATTTTATCTTTAATGTAAGTAAAAGGATCAATAAGACAAGGCCAAATTAAAAAACAGTGACCTTAAGACACTGTTCTTTATTCTGGTTGGTACTAATTCTTAATAATATGAGGATGTGTTATTTTTAAAATTGCTTTCCCCAAATAACTAAAGAACATTCTGCCTCTGTAAGTTTTGAGAATATTCGTATGCCTCATCTCATGTCAAACATGGATTTATCTGTCCTGTTACTTAGAGGACAAAAATTGCAAAGGTGTGTTGACTGAAGTTCTCAAACCCCCAGAGTGGAAAAGTGACTTGTATTTATTTATAGTAGTTTTGACTCTTGAAGTCCCACTGAGCTAAACTGTGTGCCTTTTCAGTCTGCAGTATGTGAAGCACTCTGGGGGAATGAATCGGACACTGTTATGGGTAGATCAAGGAGGGAATTATTTCAGGCAGCCGAGGTAGTTCTGCCTTTAGTAGGAGTTAAAGCAATGTTGTTTGACAAGTTTTCCTAAAAAATGGCATGTAACCTCAGAGATGAGAAATGGAGCCAAGGTGGTCATGATCTGATTGTTTTCTAGGTGAGACATGATGAAGGGTTGTTGTCCTAAGTATACTTATGAAAGGATCTATTAACTTTTTATCTGGATGACTATAAGGGGTTTTGATGCTGCTGTAGGCTAGCTATATTAGTCCATGCTAAAACAGGAAACTAAAATGGAAGGTTTGAATGGATCTTCAGGTGATAGATAACAGTATGATCTGTGAGACAGAGCATCTTGTAGGAATTTCCAAGTAAAAGTCCAAAAATCAGTTACATATACATCAGTTATAGGATTCTATATCTCATCCACCTCCAGGATTAAAAATATCAGTTATTTAGGATCAAGGAGAATTTATGAGGAGGATGTCCTTAGAGACCTAGCCCCTAAGGGGGAAAAGTTCTATGTGTGTAGCTACCTCTCTGTAGGCCAAGTCAAGAGAAAGGGGCTTCAAGACTTCCATGCTATCTATCACTTGGAGAACTTGATATGTGTCCCCAAAAGTTAGGAGGACACCATGGACTGGTGTCTGACTCCTACCTAGGAAATTTCAGAGGTGGGCTGATGATGTGCTATGGTCTGACTGAGTCTATGCAATGGGATAAAAGACTCAGGTCAAGATGAGAGGGACTGAACATGACCTCAAGTCAGAGCTCTGTGAGCTCTCTCCCTTTGGATTAGTGGCAGAATGCACATACCTCAGGAAGTAAAATCCCAGAGCAAACACCCCAAGCCTCAAGGACAACAGCTACCCCAGTACTAGGATTCAGTCCACACAATAGCCTGCTCCAAACCAGGAGTGATGGGCTAAAGACTGGATCAGAAAGCAGGTCAGTCAGATCACTAGTTTTTAAGATATGTTAAGATATATTTGGCATAAGGCAGAACCAGTTACTTCAGAGTTCCATATGCGACCTCTTACATAATGATGGAAACATTAATTAGTCCCATTCCTGCTAAAGAAAGCAGTGACCTCTAGAGTGGAAATTAAAACAACAGCAATCGGGCACCTGGGTGGCTCAGTGGGTTAAGCCTCTGCCTTAGGCTCAGGTCATGGTCTCGGGGTCCTAGGATCGAGTCCCACATTGGGCTCTCTGCTTGGCAGGGAGCCTGCTTCCTCCTCTCTCTCTCTGCCTGCCTCTCTGCCTACCTGTGATCTCTGTCAAATGAATAAATAAAATCTTAAAAAACAACAACAACAACAACAATCACACCAATGGAACCAAACAGCAAATAAACAAAAACTGCATGCTGACAGATGTTAGATGTTGAACACATTTAAAGAGTGTCAGTTAGGATAGAGGCCAGATCATTGGTTTGACCTGTGATACCCACATCCACATGTGGCTTAGCCTTGTACTTGAGACCCGTTGACTCACATGGTTTGGCTCTAAGCTCATTCCTCCGCCCTTGTGGAGTCTTCTCCCTAACACCTTATCCAGAAGTCTTCCTTGCTTGCTTCACAGGGGAACACAAGATTGGGGCATTTCAACCACAGACCTGTAAAATTAGAAAATTATAATCCCTTATTTAAATCAAGTTTGGTTAAAAAGTATAACTGAATTGATGAATGTCCAGTTCCAACTAGGAATTATTTACAAAGAGCTGGGAAAGACCTTGAGTCTGTTGACACATGAGATTTGCATGACAAGACTTGAATCGTCCATTACATGTCAGATGGATAAGGTGAAGGTGACAAATATTTTCAAATCAGTGACTATAAAACTGAAGTTAAATATAAACTTATTCTATATCTTATCATGAAAGTGTATATTTGTCTCTGCTATGAAGGGCATTCAGCTTTCCTAAAATATTACAATGCTGACTTCAGTAGTTTCAAAGATTATTGATTTGTAGTTCCAGACGAGACTATGATGTACACAGAAACCCAACTTCTTAGAATGTGTGTTGCAGAAAACTGGTTTTGTTTTCTTTTTCCACTTAAATTTGCAAACTAGTTTTTCATGAGAGGTTGATTCACCATGGGGGTTAAGTGTTGGTAATAATTAACTGATGCTATAATTAATCCAACTCAGATTAACCCAAATAGCAAAAAAGAAAAAAAAAAGACAGTAGATTTTCTTAAAATTAGGAACATAGTTAAAGGTACAACTCTTCTTTGTGATATTTATTTACAACTAAAGTGAGAAGTCTAACATATTAACTTTGAAACACTTTGAGAATCTCAGTTTCATTTCTATAGCTAACAGTAACCTGTACTGCTTTTGACTCAACCTGGTCTACCTTAAGAGTGGGACAAATAGCAGATGTGACCTAGAGATTTTATTGACTCATTTGGGTTTCACTACTTGTCAATTATTCAGAATGCTTCTTTGTTGTAATTTATAGATAATTCAACTCAAAATAACTCAAGCATAAGAGTTTATTAACTCCCACCACCATAGTCTAGGCAATATATGAGATAAGATCTAGTGTTCATAGAATGCCACTAGGATCGGCTCTCTTCATCCTGGAGTGCCTTCCTCCATGTTGCCTTCATTCTCAGGCAGCTTCTTTCCTCAGTATGGTAGCTAGCGGGAGCAGGTCTAGACTTAGATTTTGGTAGTTTAGCAATCTTAGTGGAAAGAGAACTTCTTCCCTAGTAGTTCCGGTAAAAGTTCTGTATCTGAAGGATTCTAAGTTCAGACTGGCACAGTTTGGGTTCCTCAAACCAATCACTTTTCAGAGGGATTCAGTGCTCCAATTGGCAAGTTCTACCTAGGTCACATCTCCCTTCCCCACCAACAGATGGAGGACCAACCCCACTGGTAAGATAGACCTAGAGTGAATATATGCAGACTTTGGGGTAGAGGGTGTGTTTTGAGTATAGGCAAGTTCTCCTTCATATGTGGACAGCCTTGTCAGGTCTGTCCCTCTTTTATTCCTTTCTTCCTGGGTGGGGTTTCTCAGTGGGACACACCGTGCCTTCACATTGGACACCTAGCTCCTATCTTCTCCATTCCTTTCTCACAAATAAACCCTCTAGCTTTACAATCACAACCCCATGTGGGGAGTTCCAGGGCACTTGAACTTGAAAAAATACTGGTTCTGGAAAGAATACCCAATGGAAAAAAGACAGTTTCTTCAATAAATGGTGTTGGGAAAACTGGACAGCCACATGCAGAAGAATGAAACTGCACTGCATTCTTACACCATACACTAAAATAAATTCAAAATGGATGAAAGAGCTACATGTGAGACAGTAATCCATCAAAATCCTAAAGGAGAACATAGGCAGCAACCTCTTTGTCATCATCCACTGCAACGACTTGCCAGACATGTCTCCTGGAGGCAAAAGAAATAAAAAATACTGGTGCCTAAGCCCCACCCCCAGAGATTCTGATTCACTCATCTAGGGTAGAACCCTTTCAGTTGTGCTTTGTTAAAGCTTCCTAGGAGGTTTTGATGTACAGGTGAGGTTGAGAGCTGCTGTTTCAAGCTAAACTTGATGCTGGGAAGAACCCGTCCATCCTGCACACAGAGGAAGAAAGAAGTTTGGATACTAACCTGCCTCAGGGGTGTTGCATTTTGACCACATCCAACTGTTATGCTAGAGGAATGGAGCACTAATGGGGACATGTCTGTCACTTACCAGCATTTGGAGAAAGGCAGGGTCTTCTCCTGGTTCTGGAAGCAATACCAGAAGTGGTCCCTCCTTTTGCCCTTGCCTATGGTTCACCCAGTTTCTAATCAGCCTGGATGAGATGAGCCACCAAACAAATGTTGGTCATTGATTTTTAAAATGAGAGATGTTTCAAAGTGCAGGCTTCTCTGTGTGTATGTGTATGTGTTATGTATATGTGTTTCCTTCAGCAAAAAAATGATTCACTCAAAGAGGAAGAGATCTTGACCTTTGGGTTTTTATACTGATTGTTTTTGCATTTTCTCTGCCACAGGATGAAATTGTCATTGCTTGGCTCTCGAGAACGAAGTTGTATATTTTCTGCTACATGAATCATTATAAACAACAGCTTTGGAAAGGCACTCTAGGGCCAGTAATTATACTGAAAGACTGTATTCCAAGTGAGGTTAATTTTAGCAGAAGTCAGATAGGAATGTTGTCACCTCAGAGCAAACACGCTGGTAGTGGAGCCAAAACCGTTGGTGGCAGTGACCGGTTGTCTGTGCTGAGCAGTCTCCAGAGTCACCACAGAAGGCAGGCTGGACCTCTTGACAACCCCCAGTTGTCTTGAATTTTGAAGTAGATTTATTAAACTAATTATATAATAAGCCTTAGAAAGAAGTCACAAGTGGAAATTAATCCTGAGTTAGATGTATAACGAAGAATATAGAACGCTGAAAATTTGATGTGTGTGTGTGTGTGTGTGTGTGTGTGTGTGTGTGTGTGTGTTGGGGTGGGGAGAGGCTCATGGATCTATGTAACTAAGTACTGATCCACACTGAAGACGTTTATTTCTCCATGAAGTAAGTTAGTCTATGAAAAAGACCCCTAAATGGAGAAAAATAATGTTGCACCTTATGGTGAGTGCAAAATTTTGATGTCTCTACGAAAAAAAAAATTCATGTTTAAATTTTGTTTAGAATTCTATTTTCTACAAAGAATACACAGCTCTTTTAAGAAACCATTTGAGCTCCGTGTAGCCTGTGTCTCAACTCAGTTTGCAGAAATGAGTGTTAGCGGATAATTAAACAAGTGAGTCCTTTTGGAAAGAAAATTAAGGCTAAAAAAACCAGAGATATTTGGTAAAGAAGTCTGCCACTGAGGAGAACTGTGGCACAGGAGGAAAGGTGTTATATTCTCATTGGAAAGATGCCACATGCAGCCTTTTCTTTTCCTTTTTTTCTTATGTGGAGAAAAGCAGCAGAAATTCTAATCACAAAAAGCTTGAGTATAAAATAAGTTCTTCCCAATGATTCATGTGAAGCATTTAAGCCAGAGTAATACGCTGACCTGGTATCTGACCTAGAGATTAGAGATCAGTGGGCAGATAAGCAATTTCATTAGTATGGAAAAAAAAATCCCTGCTCAAATTAGCTTAATTACTAAGAGAATGAATTGAACCATGGTACTGAGATATTCATGGGTAGAGACACTATTTTCAGAATCTACTACATAAGGGGACTTTAAGAATATTGCTAGGGGTGTGGGCCTTTCCCACTCTCTCCCACACACCTGTCCATTCCTTGCTTCTAACTGTTCCAGGCTAATGTGAGTCTGCGTTAATTTCTTTCTGTGTGTCAGGCAAGATGGCCATTCACAGCATTTTTGATAAACAACCATGGTAGGAAGAGAGGAATCTCTCAACATCCACATACCAACCTTAGAAAATCCTCTCATTGGGCACCTGGGTGACTCAGTGGGTTAAGCCTCTGCCTTCGGCTCAGGTCACGATCTCAGAGTCCTGGGATGGAGTCCCGCATCAGGCTCCCTGCTCAGAAGGGAGCCTGCTTCCTCCTCTCTCTCTCTGCCTACTTGTTATCTCTCTCTCTGTCAAATAAATAAACAAAATCTTTAAAAAAGAAAAAGAAAAAGAAAAATCTCTCATTGTCTCTGATTGGGCTGTATGCTCATTCTTCAGAAATCTTTATGGCCAGGGCTATTGGCACCCCAACTGACCCAGTGTGGTAGGCTGAATTTCCAGAATTAGTGAATACGCTACCATAGTAAACAAAAGGGACTTTGCAGATGTGATTAAGGATTTTGTGATGGGGAAGTAATCCGGTGTTAGTTTGCTAGGCCTGATGTAGTCACAAGTTCCCTTATAAGGGGGAGGCAGGCGGGGCAGAGTCAGAGAGGACCATGTTGAAGGACATACTGAGAATACAAACAGCAGAATTTAGACTATGGGGAAAATCTGTAAGACAGACAACCTAGTTTCTTTAGCAATAAAATTGCAAGGAAAAAATAATTAGATATAGTAGGAACCTATGATTTATTAAAGACTTAAGAGTCATATTAACTAAATGGGATTATGTGCTTTGGATCCAAATTCCAATAAAAGAAGCTTTAAAAATAATATAGGCCAGTTGTAGAAGTATGAACACAGAATGAATATTTGATAATATTAAGGAATTATTGTTGATTTGTTTGGGTTTGATGATGAAAATATAGTTGTATTTTTAAAAGGAGAGTCTATATTTTGGAGACATGAAGTGAAATATTGGTAAATAAAATGGTCTGATGCTTAGGATTTACCTCAAAATAATCTGTTGGGTGTAGGGAAGTGGGAAGAAGTTTAGAAGAAACAAAAACTTGCATGATAATTTTTGAAGCTCTGTGATGTGTGAGTGGGGAAGTGTAGTACATTCTGTCTTCTTTTAGTATGTACAATGACGAGTCTGACTCCGTATTTTGGTGTTTGACTGCCAACATTTACGTGTCACTTTCCCTCTTCCTGTCGTGCCCCCACATCTCTACTAGCTGATAAGAAAACCTTCTTTCCTTTGGCACTTGCAGGAGATTTAAGCTCCTGACTGAAATAAAAACCCAGGCCAGTCTCCTTTCTTTGCTCCCTCAAGCTACTCCAAACCTGCCTGAGCAGCCTGTCCTCTCCCCCAGAGAACTCAAGTAGACAGCCTGTTGAACAGAAGTGTGGGTGGCCTGGGGACTCCACTTACAGCTGGTGTGTGAAGTGTGTGGCTAGGTACCGGGCTCTTAAACCTGTGGGGTCTGTGCTAAGTCTGAGTGGTCGGTGTCCAAATTCACCACAGTCTTGCACCACACCAGTCGGTGTCAGAATAACTCCTTATTCACTTCTCACACAGAGACATCATCCTATCCATCTTTTCCATTTCCAAATATGCCTCATAGAATGACTGGGATGTTTCCTTTACACAAGAAAAATATGAAAATTTGGGTAAATCAGAAATCTTAAAAGCAATGAAATGATTCTAGAAAGCAAGCCATCTTTGGGGAAACAAGACACAGTTTCTCAGAGGAAGGGAGACTACCATTACCCTGACTCAGCTCAAGCACTGATCACTCTTAGAGGTTCCTGCTTTCTCTCTGACAAGTCTACAGCTGTTTTATGCACCAAAGATTTCAATTGCTAAAAGCAGCTTGTAGCTGAAAGCAAAGAAACATAAATTAATCTAACTGTACAATGTGCATTTATTTATTTATTAAAAGGTTTATTCATTTATTTTGGAGAGAGAGAGAGAAAGTGCCTGCAAGTTGTGGGGAGAGGCAGATGGAGAGACTCTCAAGCAGACTCCCCGATGAGTGGGGAGCCTGATGTGGGGCTTGATTTCACCACCCTGAGACCATGACCTGAGACAAAATCAGGAGTTGGATGCTTAAACAATTAAGACACCCATATATGTATTCAGTGTCCATTATGCCAGAGACAGTTGGAGGCATTGGAGATCCATGTGGTCAAGGCTAAATGTAGCCTCTGCCCATATGCAGCTTATAGTGTAAAAGGAGGTTGATTGGGGGGAGCTAGACCCGAAAAAGTGAGCTCATCATTTAACATCTAAAATTTTGATAAGTGCCATAAAGAAAATAAAAAAGAAACTGAAAGCATAACTAGAAATGATGACCTCAGTGATGAACAGCCAGCTACATAAAGAACAGAAGAAAAGTGGGGCCAGTTTTTGTGTGTGTAAGCCCTATTTACTTGCTCAGGTCCCCATGCTTAGAAGGGTCCCACGCTTGGTGTAAAGCTTTGCTGTCACCAACTTGAAATCATTAACGAGTTTTGAATAAGAGCACCTGCTTTTTAATTTTGCAGTGGACCTTGAAAGAGTGTAGCTGGTCTGGGAAAAGCGTTTCAATTAGGGAAAAACAGCATGTGCTCCGACTTGAGGAAGGGAAGAACAGGTTGTATGAGGAGAGCTGAAAGAAGACCAAGAAGGAGTAAGGAGCAGAGTGGCAGGAAGTGAGGTCAGGGGAGGCAGAAGATCTGGCAGCTGAGGAAGTAGACTCTTGCCACTGCCATAAACTCAAGTGTTTCCCCTGGCCCCAGGACCGCTTCCTTGAGAAGTTCTCCTGGATCCGGGGATGCTTTACAGATAACCCATCACCAGATTGGGTCTCAAGCCTTGGGCCACAGGTCAACAAGAGATAACAAAGGTTGGAAGATAGCTAGTGCCTGGAGGCTTCCCGTTGATATTCTCCTGGCCAAGCAGAGGGGCGCTGGATCCAGAGGGAGAGCTTACTGGGGCCATTGCTGGGATTTAGTCTCCAGAAGCCTCCCATCAGGGCCTCAGGAAGGGGTACACATCAAGTAGAGGGATCTGCAAAATGCCTAGGATTTGTTTTTCTCTATGTTCTTGCTTTAATGTAATATTTCAAGTCCAGTATTATTTCTTTGTAGAAAATCTGTCATTCTAACAGAGTCTACTCTGGTGTGAAGAATAAGAGAGAGGCATTTATAAAGCTGGTTGGCTATTACTAAGTTACAAATACCAAATAGTGCCATCAAGTGATGAGCACCTGAAATCATTTGTAAGTTTCAAGTGTTTTGCATTATATCTCAAGCAGGACATGGTAGACCTTTTATTGTGTTAGAAGCAGCTATTTTTTATTTCTCTAAAACTTTGAGGTCACAGGTACCCAGGAGATAGGGGTTTAATAGACCTTTCTTAGAATTGGTAAGGGAAGTGAAAGTTGCTACCTGTTACTCTTTTTTTTTTTTTTTTTTTCCCCATGTGGGAATCCAAAATAGACCTAAAGACTCTTGAAAAGGAGGCACAAGGAGGTAGGAAGTTCATGTTAGAATCACCTTACAAGGTATTTATCTAACATGTCTAAATAGGAGGTCCCTTATCAGTGAAGTCCCCTAGGTAAATGGTCCTACTGAGGTCCTTAGCCTTAGATAAGGGGGACAGGGCGGATGTAGTGATTGGGACTGGTATAAGATGGTCTTTGTAGGTTGCTTAACTTATATACCCTCCGTACCTGCTCTATCTCTGTGGATTGATAATTGCTTAGCAGGTGTTTCTCACCTGAAGAATGAACTATATTATTAAGACTAATAAAAATGACATCTTCTACAGTTGAACACCTACTGTGTGCCACAAACTGTATATATGTTCTTGTACTTAATTCTCACAACAAATCAACTACATAGTTATTATCCTTCTTCCTATAATTGCTAGAAGTGAAGCTCGGATAGGGTAGGTAAGTTACCTAGGGACTATGGTCTTCATGCTGGTGAATAGCAACCTAGAATTTGTAGTCAGGTCTTTCTGACATCGTAGTCCATCCTCTCAATGGTTACTCCATCCTTGCCAAGGAAACCTGTTCTCCCACTTGCCCAGAGAGCTGGAGCAGAGCTAGGGTGAGCAGTCAGCCTTTTGTCATGTTCAGACCGGCTGATTCGTGATTGGCCCTGTGCTTATAGGAAGCAGATGGAGCAGACACCAAGATCCTGCAGAGCTCAAAAGAGATAATCAAGCCCTGCTCCTTCCATCTTTTTTATATGACATTTTATTAGGTTGGAATGTTATTAAAACCAGGGCACTCGAAGGCAAAGATGAGAGCAGCCCAATTCATAGCACATATACATTTAAAACCTAGATGGGGTGTTTTGTATGTTTAAAATACAGGCCATTTCTGCACAATGGGTTTTGTTTTAAATACCAGATGGTTACAAATACCCAGCCAGATTCCCTCAGGGTATACAGGATTTCTTGGCAGTAAACCAGCTCTTTGGGGAGGTCTATTAACTCTTCCTGACCACTGGCCTGGTAGCTGATGCTTTTAATACACTGACTATCAAAAGGCTTCTCTGGTGGTGAAGACAAACTCATTCAGAGAAGTCACAATGACCTAAATGGATAAGTAAAATAAGTCATAATTAAAGTTAAGAAGTGAGTGACTTAACCATGAAACTAAAATGGTGTGTTAAATGAAGACAAGAAAGAATGTCTTGAATTGGGTATTTACGGAGATGAGTGAAAATAATGATCAAATGATACCAGCCTCCTTTCTTGCCTGTAACTTTGGGGAACATTTTCCAACCTCCAGACTTTTGCATATGGGTTCCCTCTTCCTCAATATGTGTCCCCATCCAACTCCACAGCATGACTTGCCTTTTTTTCATCCCCTGGTCTCAGCTGAGGTATTACATCCTGAGAGAAGACTTCCAAAACAGTGTTCTCCATCAGGCAGTCTCTACCGTTTGACCCAGTTTTTCTAACAATTGTGTTGATGTTTCTTTCCTGCTCCTCCTTTGGGATACAATCTCCATAAGGGCAGGAGCTAGTGCTTGGGTCAGTGCTGTGTCCTCAGCTACCAGACCACAATGACTGACACATTCAGGGATTCAATAAGTATTTGTTAGAGGAATGAATGATTGCCTGTCCCTTGATTTTTTTTTTAAGATTTTATTTATTTGTCAGTGAGAGAGAGAAAGAGAGAGGGAAAGCACAAACAAGGGAAGGGGCAGGCAAACAAGGGAGAAGCAGGCTCCCTGTGGAGAAAGGAGCCCCATGCAGGACACAATCCCAGGACCCTGGGATCATGACCTGAGCCAAAGGCAGACACTTAAGCCACTGAGCCACCCAGGCGTCCCTATCCCTTGATATCTGACAGTACTTTAAAAATATCAGATCTTTTTAGAAAAAAAAAAAAAAAGAACCCTCTAGATTTTATCCATATATTTAATTTTCATCTTAATAATAGTGAATGTTTTCAAAATTTCCAATATTTCAACAATACAATTGACCTCACATGTTAAGATATATTGGAAATAGCAAGTAAATATGTGGGCCTATGGAATTTTTCTTCTCATTGAGGGGGAAAAAAATGAAAGTGTGGTGTTAAGTGGTGATTCAGGGCAAAGACAGCCTTGAAGCAATAAAAGCAGAAGTTGGCCTTCACATCTGCCTGAGAGAGACAAATATGGACAGAAAGAACAGAAACAAATCCATTGCTGTGTGGAGAATTCATATTGAAGGGCTCTTGACTGAATTAATGATAACAGAGATGAAAAGAAAAATACCATGTAATGGAGAATGATATTATAGTTTTAATCTGCACTGGGTTTGAAAGTTCCTCATTGTCCAGTTATTGCTGGAGGTTTATGTTTGGGTTACTGAAAGGTCCCCCAATGATAGGTCCGTGATCAAAGGGGCGAGACTGATACAAAGTGAAGGTCAAGCAAAGCTTTATTTCGCACCAAGCATCGAGAATCAAACTGACCGGTCAGGGCCAGGGCCGTCTCTTACAGAGAGGGCGACCCCTCCCTGCCTTACTGACCAACTTTTATAGAGCAAAGGCCATGTGGTTGGGTCACACAGGTGACCAATGAGATTGTAACACACAGAGAAAGCTGCACAGTCAGGCTAGGTCACACATGGGTGGCCAATTGAATTACAATTTACCCTAGTAGATATTTGGACTAGCCTATCACCTTGGTCAGAATTGGCACCCAAAAGGTGGGACCCACACTCCTTGGTAGCTAGGGAGACAGTATGTGTGTCCCGTTGATTGGATGTCTCCACCTGGCCTGACCCATGTTATATTTGGGCTTTGTTACCTGGGACTGGTTTCCCAGACTTGCTTTTAAGTAAGTCCCCTGGGGGTGTGGGGAGGCAGGGTCCGTTTAAGTTTTACTGCATAAACAACAAAATGGCTGTTCAACTGAAATGGAGCCGTTTTGGCTAAATAGGCCCTTACAGTTACATTTTATGAGACTTGGCTAGGTTGTTGAAAAACAGGCAAATAAATCCAGTCTTCCTGTATAATTAGAATAAAAGGAACCAGTATGATGGCACAAGTCTTTCAAAGGATTTGGAGATACTAAATTCAAAAACCTTTAGACTAAAAGACTGAAACTTCGTACTAATCTGGGTAAAGTAAAATTAAATGATACATTTAATGATACTAAGAATCACCAGCTTAAGGAGGGGGGCACTAGATTGAGAAGGGGAAAAAATGATGTGGCCTTGATGGTACCAAGTGCTGGATGTCTTTGAGTCTTTTCTCACAGATGGACTGACACTAATAGCATATAAAAATATCATGATAGATGGAGAAACCGAGTTTTTAATTATCCCAGATTTATCTCATTTGTTCTTATGCTCCAAATAAAAACCAAAGCTCACATTTGAAACTAGTAAGCCTGCCTAAACCCAAGAATTTGGCATCTACATCTATCTTCATATGGATAATAACATATTTTGGGAAATAAGTGCCTTCTTGATTATTATTCATTTACTCTTTGATCCTCACAGTGCTTCTTTGTAAACTGATTCTTCTACACTTTGTTTCCTTTTAAAAATATTTGTTTGTTTTTTTGTTTGTTTGTTTTAGAGAGAAATAAGTGAGAGGGAGGGTCAGAGGGAGAGGGAGAGAGAGAGAATCTCAAGGAGACTCCCTGCTGAGCACCAAGCCCTGGGATTCATGAGGCTCCATCTTACAACCCTGAGATCACAATCTGAGCAGAAACCAAGAGTCTAACTCTTAACAAACTGGGACATCCAGGTGCCCCTCTCCCACTTTGTTTTAAATCCCTCTGAAAAGCTGGTCAGAATCCTTGCTTAAGGTCATCCACTGCATTATGGTGCCCAACTGTGAAGAATACCATGGGCTTCTATGATATTCTGAAAGTTTCTTCAAACCAGATTTCCCCAGTTACAAACAGGATTTCAGTGTAGCGAGGCATTCGAAGTTGCAGTATCAGCTGTTTTGGCCTCATGGAGCTTATTCTCTTTCCTTTGAGTAATAGAATACACGTGTTTTTCCTTGGAGATGTATCCCTGGATGTGACCCAAGCATGGCCACGTAGCCCATCCTGGCCTCTTGGCTGCAGGGTTTGGTTGGCGGTGGGCATATGACCCAAGATGATCCGAGCAGAACTGATGCTGGGACTTTCCATAAAACAAGAGGAAGAAGGCTTCTCTCACATCTGGACCTGGAATAATGCTCATGTTAGCCTGGAGGAATGAAGCCCACCATGAGCATTTACCCCATTGGAAATGAAGCAACACAGGGTGGCAGAGCCAGGAGATGGAGAGAGGCTACTTCTTGACAACTTTATTTGAGCAGGTGAATTCAGCCTGTTACTTGAGTTCTGATTGAGTGGAGAATCATCTGTCCTAAGGATTAATGCTTGTTCAAGGGCCAATGACCATCTGTAATGAAGTTTTCATGCATTCATGGTGAAATGAGAAAAAGCAGGTTCAAGGCAATGAGTTTTTCAAGAAGTTAGCTTTTCAATCTGAAGGACTGTTCCAGTTTCTAATATTGTATGCTTCCTATAATTTTGATGCAAAATGTCCTTTCTTTGTAATAGGAGATGGTAATTTTAAAATGTCTTTACTTGGTATGTGACTCATGATAAGTAATGACAGCTGCTATAATCCCCAGATATTAGTGGTTAACCCAATAAAGTTCATGTATTCCTCAAGTAAAATCTGAATATAGGGAGCATTACTCACATTCATGTAGGGTCCCACACCCCCTCCATCTTGTGCATCTGCTCCGTTAGATTGTCGAGCTCACCACGTGGCCAAACTTCTCAGCAGATGAGGCTGGGAAATACAGGTCAGCTACATGCTCAGGAGGAAGAAGAAGCAGAACTAGTGACAAATTAGCCAATCTCTGCCACATTTGGCAAAATTAAGTTTCAATCCTTCTGTCATGTCTCCTTTTGTTCTTTGAAATTTTAGTAGTTCACAGAATCTCAAAAAAAAAATTAGTAACCATTGAGGTAGTTTAATTTATTTATCTTATAAATGAGAAAACTTAACTGTAGAAGGTTAAGTGATATGCTCAAAATAGCACAGCTATAGGGGTGTCTGGGTGGCTCAGTCGGTTAGGCGTATGACTCTTGACTTAGGCTCAGGTCATGATCTTAGGTCAGGATCATCAGGATCTGTGCTAAGTGTGGAGCCTGCTTGACATTCTCTCTATACCTCTCCCTCATCCCTTCCCTACCCCTCTTTCTCTCTCTTTCAAAAAAAAAAAAAAGTTAAAATATAAAATGGTTTTCCTTGTATCACCTAAACTCTTTTAGTATTCCAATGTGATCTGGTACACACTTTGGGAAATACTACCCCAAACTGACAACTCCTGGCTGAATATGGTTTATTTTTATTTTAATTAATTAATTTAAAAATCTGTGTTTATTGAATGTGGTTTAGATTTTCCATTCTCCATACCTTCAGTCACAGTTTCTCCCACCTGGGATGTCCTCCCCTCTTCATTGCATTATCCAAATTCTCCAGTACCCAATAGTGCCGAAATCTTTCCAGTCCCTTCAGACCACAGTGATTTACTCCTTAATGGGCCTATGGCACCTACTGTCCTCATTCTTTTGACTTTTACGGCAACCCGCACTGCTTCCCCTTCAGCGTTCTTGTCTGGGGTTATTATTTACTTTTCCATTGTCCTATGTCATGTATATCTCTATACCCTTATGCGCATTGTCATGATTAAATGCTGATTGAGCAGCAAAAGCATGACAGATGCAGTAAATGATATCAGAAGAAAAAACAAACAATGATATCACAATATATATATATATATATATATATATTTTTTTTTTTTTTTGAAGAACCAACCCTTGAAGATGGGAAGGTACCGAAGACGGGGGTAATCTGAGAATTGAAGTAGGAAATACCACCTGAACTCAAACTTATTCTAGTATCTTAGGACTCCAAAAGATTCTAAAAATGGTCCAAGGAACACAGAGGTGAAGGATGGAAAGTTGTAGGTAACTGGAATTGCTTTAATCATATAGAAAAATGGAAAAGTTAATGAAGAAAAATGGAAAAGTTAATAAAGTCTAATTGCTTTGTCCTCCCACCTACTTGGGTTATTGAATTTGTAGCTTGGTTGGCCTCTTCCCTTCCCTGGAACATTTTCTTCCCCATTGGTGCTTCAATCAGGGAATTTCTTTTTGCTGCTTGAAAGTGGCTGTAAAGGTCAGGTGGGAGAGGAGGCTGAATTTGAAGGATGACAAGGCTCAGGCTCTGCAGGAAGAGAGTTCACCTTGTTCCCTTTGGGGAAGGAGGTACAGAGGTGTTTGAGCTTGTTCTCTCATTTCTAATGTCCTTGAGTCTTGAGTTCACTTTGGGTTTGAAATGGGCCTTTGTGAGTGTGTTGCTGTTGTTTTTAAAGAATCTGCTGAAATATAGAGTGTTCTATTTCATTTTCTGTAATTGATGCCATAGGGAAATATGGATTTTTTTTTTAAACTTGCAGACTTACTGTTTATTTATTTAAACTAAAGAATTGAATTTTTGAAATCATTGGGTGATAATGGTAAAGGGTTAAAATTTGTACATTTAGTTTGAAGATAATTTAGGAAGAGAGGAGTTTTTGTTTTATGCCAGATATTGTGATTCATCCATCCATCCATACTTCCTTTCAACTTTATCAAACAGGTGATGTATTTATTGATTCAAAATTTGAAAGGTCCATAAGAGTATGCAGGGTGCCTCCCCTCCCCCCAACCCCTGTCCTCCAGTTTCCCTCCTCAAAGGTCACCAAAGTGATATGATTCTGTGTGACCTTGAATAAATATTTCATGCATATGAAGCTAATATTTTTTTCTTTTTAAAAAAAAAGCACAAATTGTGGTATATTGCATACTTTTCCTTTTGCACCTTGGTTTTTCGCTGAACCAGTTATCCTGAAGATCATTCCATATACAAAGAACTTGCTCACTTTTTCTATAGTTTTATGATTTTCTATTATATGGATGTGCATTATGTCTGTATATTTAGATTATCTCTAAGCCTCTGTAATTATACAACCATAAATTATCAGTTCATAATTGTGTGAGACTGTGACAAACTTGTTGAAGTGGGATTTCTTGTTCCATAGATATATCAGCTTGGTGTGATGGATATCACCATGTATCTCTCCTCAGATACGGTGCCGGTTTTCATTCCCACCAGCACAGTAGTAGGATTTACTGTTATATGTTAATTAATCTTTCCCACAATCCTATAAGGCTAGTTTATTATCCCATTCTACAGGTGAAGAAACAGAGGTTCAAAGGAATAAATGTACTTGATACAAGGTATCACAACTAATAACAAACAGACTCAAGGTTTGAAGCCAAGCTTGTCTGGCTATAAATCTACATTTTCTCTGTCCCACTATGCTCTTCTATCTTTTCAGTTTTGTTGAAATACAGGCACAGTTTTTTTTTATAGCCACACATTTCTTTATAAATGTTTCTTAAATTGACATAATTACAGTAAGAATACTTATGATAATATTCAATTTTAGTATAGCACTTCACTTTTCAAAATGCTTTCATATTTGTAATTATATTTCATGAGTCCAGGGAGATAGGCTATATCTGTGAGCATTTTGACACTGATAATTTTTTTTATTTTATTATTTTTTTAAATTTAAACATATAATGTAACCCCACCACCCTCTCCCAACACCCCTCCCCCCTCAGTTTGTTTTATGACATTAAGAGTCTCTTTTGGTTTGTCTCCCTCCCGGTCCCATCTTGTTTCATTTATTCTTTTCCTACCCCCTTAACCCCCACCCACATTGCATCTCTACTTCCTCATATCAGGGAGATTATATGATAGTTGTCTTTCTCCGATTGACTTATTTCACTAAGCATGATACCCTCTAGTTCCATCCATGTCGTTGCAAATGGCAAAATTTCATTTCTTTTGATGGCTGCATAGTATTTCATTGTATATATATACCACATCTTTATCCATTCATCTGTTGATGGACATCTAGGTTCTTTCCATAGTTTGGCTATTGTGGACATTGCCGCTATAAACATTCGGGTGCACGTGCCCCTTCGGATCACTACGTTTGTATCTTTAGGGTAAATACCCAGTAATGCAATTGCTGGGTTATAAGGTAGCTCTATTTTCAATTTTTTGAGGAACCTCCATGCTGTTTTCCAGAGTGGTTGCGCCAGCTTGCATTCCCACCAATAGTGTAGGAGGGTTCCCCTTTCTCCACATCCTCGCCAGCATCTGCCATTTTCTGACTTGTTCATTTTAGCCATTCTGACTGGTGTGAAGTGGTATCTCATTGTGGTTTTGATTTGTATTTCCCTGATGACACTGATAAATTTTTTTAAAAACCCACAAAATATTTATTTACTTGCATAAATTCACACAGTGAGCTACTGTTGGAACTGGGTCAAGAAACTTGCCTTTTGACTATCCTCATCCTTCCCATCTCCCTACTCCCCTAGAGGTGGTACTGTTTTGAATTCTGTGGGTTTTAAAAGCTATTTAATCAGGGCATTTGAGTGGCTCAGTGGGTCAAAGCCTCTGCCTTCAGCTCAGGACATGATCCCAGGGTCCTGGGATCGAGCCCCATGTCTCTCTGCTGGGTGGGGAGCCTGCTTCTCCTTCTCTCTCTGCCTGCCTCTCTGCCTACTTGTGATCTCTCTCTGTCAAATAAATAAATAAAATCTTAAAAAAAAACTTTTTTAAAAAAGCCATTTAATCATATATATATGTAATCATATATATGTATATATATAGATCCTAATATCCTATATATATATATGTATATATATATGTATATGCTCTCAGAACTAAGGGGAGTGGCTGGCAGAGGGAGAATCCTCCCCACTGAGCCAGGAGTCTACGTGGGACTGCATGCCAGGACCCTGGGATCATGAGGGGAGCCAAAGGCAGACACTTAACTGAGCCACCCAGGCATCCCAAAAACCTTTTATCTGAACAATGTTCTTTGATACTTCTTATGTATATTTCTGTCAATGCTAAGAACAAGGGCTCCTGTGGTTAACCATTAAGAGTAGGAGGGTGGGACTTTTCAGGCTAAAGCAAGACCCTAATGCAAAGCTCTTTTTCATGCTTTGAAGGCATGAAGATGGACATTGTTGAAGATTGTGTTTTCTTTTTTTTAAAGATTTTATTTATTTATTTGACAGATAGACATCACAAGTAGAGAGACAGGCAGAGAGAGAGAGGAGGAAGCAGGCTCCCCGCTGAGCAGAGAACCCCATTCGGGGTTCGATCCCAGGACCCTGGGATCATGACCTGAGCTGAAGGCAGAGGCTTTAACCCACTGAGCCACCCAGGCACCCAAAGATTGTGTTTTCTTAGGGGACCCCAGAACTTAGTACAAATAAAAGGACTTTATGTTTTATGTGTGTATCAAAACTTTCCTCTTGTGAAAATGTAAATTATTTAAGTTAATCAAATACTGCAAACACTTACTACATTTTTCAGATAAAATAGCTGAATGTACTGTAAACACCCTAAATATATAAAATACAATGTACTTTAAAAAGAATTAAGAGTTCAGAAACTGCCAAAATCTGTAATGGGTATCAGGTCATTGGCAAGTGTGGCTAATTTTATCCCATTGTCATGGTGTAGTCCTAAGAGGACAGGCTAATCAGAGAATGCACTTTCTCTGCCTTGTATCCAGAACTGAAATGACTGTGTTTATTTCAAGGTCTCGGTTTAAAATGCAAACTCATCAACCAGCAGCACTGTAATTAAGTCCTCAAGAAGTAGCAAAGTTCTTTTTAAAAGATGGTGTTAGTACGGCTTGTTCTAGCAAGCAAGAAACAAGCAAGATGGGTTAGACGTTCAAAGCTAAAAACAAAACATTCTAAGACGGTCCTCCAGGCAATTCAGGACTTTCAGGGTATTAATCCTTCAGTGGGCAGGGCCTTGTGCTTTTTAAGGAAAAACATATTTGGAGTATGGTTCTCAGGTAAAATCTGGGGACAAAAATGAAAGGTAAATGCAAAACAACAATACAACAATGGCAACACTTACATTGAGCACTTACTGTGTGTCTGGCATTACTCTAAGTATTATATGTATTGTCTCATTTCATTTTATTAGTCTCATTTTACAGATAAATAAATAAGAATAGAAAAATTAAGTAATGCTTCCCAAGTCCACCAGTGGTAAGTGATAGTCAGGAGTTGAGTGATATAGCCACTACTAGTTTTCTACTGCCGCCGTCAACAATTTGTCACAAATTTAGCAGCTCAAATGACACATTTCCTACCTCATATTTCTGTAGGTAACAAGTCTCACTGGACTAAAAGCAAGGCTCTTGGGGAGGATGTTTCTGTGCTTTCTCCAGCTTCTAGAGGCTTCCTGTCTTCCATGGCTCCTGGCCCCCTTCCTCCAACTTCAGAGCCAGCAAAGGCAAGTTGAATTCTTACACTGCAACAATCTTACCTTTGTCTCCCTCAGAGACTTTGAAGGGCCCTTGTGATAAGACTGCCTCCTTGTTTATACCAGGATTCTCCCCCTATTTTAAGGTCAGCTGATAAGCAATCTTAATTCTATCTGCAACTTTAATTTCCTTTTGCTTTTAAAAAAAACTGTAAATCTTATAGTATATTTTATGGTAGATTCTCTTTAAATTCTTCCATATTTTGTATTCAAAGGGCAAGGTTGTAATGTACTTCTTTTTTGGAAACAAAATTTAAATTATTCATGATCATGTCAATCAAATAGTGCCTCTGTTAACACATCAATGAATAACCTTACAAAATTGTTCTGTGTAAGTATGTGGTTATAAGAATTCAAGTATGATGAAACAGTATTTGGAAACTTGCTTTCCTTCCCTTTTGCTATATATTACAAGCATTGAACATGTTAGTAAGCATAGAACCACCTCAATGATTTTTTAATGGCTGTATATTGTTCCATTTTAATAATTTATTATAATTTACCATTTATTGAGGGATATGTTGCTATGATTACTCACTATTTTTTGAAGGCACATTTTTATTATTATGTTCAATTAGCCAGCATACAGCACATCATTAGTTTTTGACACAGTGTTCAACGATTCATTAGTTGTGTAAAACACCCGGTGCTCATCACCACACGTGTGTAAATAAGATAATATTTTCACCGTTTCCAGCATTCAGACATGGACTGCTGTTTCGATATGTATGTGTCCTCTTCTCTGATTCCAAAGTGCAAGCCCTTAACAATTCACCCCTACTAGTAGAATGCCAAAATGTTGTTCATTTGTTATTTTGGGAAAGCTGGTTTGCAGATTTTTAGTTATGTGTGGTCCAAAGTGAGTATCTCTTCAGGGAAAACTAAGTTGAAATCATTAACTTGGTCATTTTTACCTCAGTGTTACTTTATTTGAAAATGTTGCTTGGTTGCTTATGTATCTGAGCATTCACTAATTCCTGAGAATAATCCATTAACGGTATGGAGATGGAGCCCTCACCCTGAATGGAAAAGTCTGGGGCAGGCAAGTCCTTCTGTGACGGCCTGTTGGTCCACCTGAGCAAGAGCAGCCATGCACCGCTCCAACCTCGCACCTTCTCCTGGTCTGGCAGGACTGAGTCCCCTCCCTGTGCCTTGCCTGGGACTTACACCCAGCCTGCAGAAAATATTTACCTCTACACATTTGTTCTCTCCCCAATTCTGCCACTACTGGCCACAAACCCACGTTTACTTACTGGTGTTGACAAATGGATTCTGTTTAAATGATAGACTTTCCTCCCCAGTCCTCTCTGTCCCACATACACTATTGCCTCTGATCCACCCTTATTAGGTCCTTCCACTGGTTTAGGTCACTGACTGAGAGTTCAATGACAACAGGACAGGTGTAGACTCTTTTTTAAAAAAGTTTGGACTGAAAAAGGGGAGCAGTAACTTGAAGCTGTAATGAAAGGGATTAGGATCAACCTGGATGTGCCTACCACCTGAAGAAAAGAGCCAGGGGAGGATGACAGCCACGGAATCTACTGAAAGATTGAAACTTTGAGATGCAGGACGGGGTTAACCAGAATATCAATGTGGCTACAGATATGGTAGGGGAGATTAGGGTTGAAGCCAATGGAAAATATGCTGGAGGGACCAGAATTTCTCTGAAACAGGGAGGAAGTTCATCTGCAGAGAGGGAAGGGGATGGGAGAAGAAATTGACTAATGGTGGAGTGCCTGGGTGGCTCAGTCCTTATGCATCTGCCTTTGGCTCAGGTCATGGTCCCAGGGTCCTAGGATTGAGCCCTGTGTTGGGCTCCCTGCTTCGCGGGAAGCCTGTTTCTCCCTCTTCCACTCCCTGCTTGTGTTCCCTCTCTCCCTGTCTCACTCTCTGTGAAACAAATGAAATCTTAAAAAAAAAAAAAAAAAGTTGACTAATGACAAGTGGGAAATATTTTGATTTCAACTATTTCTTGCTTGGTGACAAACCACCCCAAACTTAGTGGCTTAAAAAAAAGCCGTGTATGATTTATGATTCTGAAATCTGAGCTAGGCTCAGTTGGGCAGTTCTTCTCCTGCGGTGTTAGCTGGATGATCCAAGATGGTTTCTGCGCTCTGGTGTCTGGTGCCTCAGTGGAGCTCCTGGAACAGCGCGGGCTTCCTTGCAGCATAACCGTCTCAGGACAGTCGGACTTCCGACATGGTAGCTGGCCACCAAGGGCTGAAAGCAAAAAGCCGCTGAAAGGGCAGGCCCCGAACTGGCCGAGTGTCCCTTCCATCTCGCCCTGTTGGTCAACACAAGCGATGAAGCCAGCTCAGACTTACGGGGAAGGCAAAGAGATCGCGCCTGTTGAAATCAGGAGCAGCAAGCACGTAGAGGGCGGAAGGGAGCTGAAAACTGTGGTCTTTGAGGTCTCTTCACCACAATTTCTGAGGCTTTGAAGACACACCTCAGGATGGAAACTGTATCCATTTTCTACTGCCACCCAAACATATCACTACAAAGTTAGTTGGCTTAACACAATACAACTTACTTATTAACTTTGAAATAACATACTCATTTCTAATCACAGAATACAGGGAAGCAGTGGGGGCAATGCCTGTACTGTGTGTCTGCCCAGCCTATGACTGTGAATGCCTTTGTGCAACCCCAGACTCCCACTGCCCCACCAGCAACCCCCCGACAGCTGCAGAGAGCAGTATCTGACATGTGGGAAGTGGAAACAGATGCCTTGTTCACGATGCCTTGTTCCAATCAGTTTTCCAGCTCACTTGTGCAAATATCAGAACCAAAGCAACTGGTTGTGCCTTCTCTCCATTTTTTTAAACTCTCTCATGACCTAGTAGGTCACAGATGAATTTTCTCTGTGCAACTGTTAGAGCAGTTTAAAGTATGTTTAAAGTACATTCGTAGAAGGCAGTCAGTTCTTTTTTAAACAGGTGCAGTGACAAAGGCTGCTTCTGTGCCTCAGTTCTCTAAGTCCCACTCTGCCTTGGCACCTGGATGGCTGCCCCTGGATCCCTCCACCCCCATCCAGGACAGAGATGGAAAAGGGCAGACCAGGCCAAGCATGAAGAATAAACAGTCTTTATCATGCTCAGGCCAGGAGTCCATGGGGCTTAATAAATACCTCTGTATGTTTATCAATTTTCTTCTCCCTGTTTTTTTGTGTCCTGTTTCCATAGCCTCATGAGCTGGGTTTTTTCCCTCCCAGTAATGGATCTTGGCTTTCTCCTTCCTCTTCTCTTCCAGGGAGGCTGTTATCCCCGGGTACACCCAGCCAGCCTCCTGGCACCATAGAGCTTGCCCTCCTTTTACATAGGCTTCAGAGCAGCAGGGAGTCCCATCCACTTTTACTTGTCATAAGGTGATGGGATCCCACCAAACACCTAGAGGGGGCACAGGACAGCCTGGGCTTTGAGTGGTCTCATGGGGGCAGCACACCTCAACAGGTCTGCCCTTGCTTCTGTAGACATTGCCAGAGACCTTGATGCCCTCTTAGTGCAGGTGTACCACCTCCTTCCCCAAGAGTACCTTCTTGGTCACGATGTCTGCTGGGTGGCCAAGAGATGGCATTGACCACCAAGCACGAGGATCTGCCCCCATCATTGTTGGCAGCCATCTGAGAAAGCCAACATGTTTATTGCCTTATGGTTCTGATTTCAGAAACCTAAAATGA
>RCUC01166335.1:0-54398 GCA_003697995.1 Taxidea taxus jeffersonii
GAAAGTAGAGAGGGAATGTAATATACCTCAACATAACAAAGGACACATATGACAAGTCTACAGCTAACATGATACTCCATGGTAAAAAGCTCAAATCTTTTTTCTAAGATGAGGAACAAGACAAGGTTGCCTACTCTTGTCACTTTTGGAACAAATATTTGGAAATCCCACCCACAGCAATTAGGTATGAAAAAGAAATAAAAGGTATCCAAATTGGAGAGGAAGAAGTAAAACTGTCACTATTTGCAGATAACATGATTTGATATATAGAAAACCCTAAAGATCACAAAAAGAGTTAGAACTAATGAATTCAGTGAAGTTGCAGGATAAAAAAATCAACACCCCAAAATCAGCTGCATTTGTATATGCTAAAAGTGAACTATCAGCAAGAGAAATTAAGAAAACAAATCCATCTACAGCTGCATCAAAAAGAATAAAATACCTAGGAATAAAATTTTTAATTATCCCAGAGAGAGAGAATGCAGGGGTAGGAGAGAGACAGAGGGAAAGGAGAAAGAAACTCAAGCAGACTCTGCTCTGACCATGGAGTCCAACGTGGGGCTCAATCCCAGCACCAAGAGATCATGACCTAAGCAGGAACCAAGAGTCTGATGCTCAGTCAGCGGTGCCACCCAGGCAATCCTACCTAGGAGTAATTTTGACTGAGGAGGTAAAAGACCTGTACACTGAAAATTATAAGACACTGATGAAAAAAACTAAAGATGATACAAATCAGTGGAAAGATATCCCATGCCCATGAATTGGAAGAAGATTGTTAAAATACATAGAATGCCTATATTACTATACTACACAAAGTAATCTACAGTATTAAGGCAATCCCTATCAAAATTCTATTTTTTTTAAAGATTTTATTTATTTGTTAGAGAGAGAGAGAGCAAGCATAGGCAGAGTGGCAGGCAGAGGCAGAGGGAGAAGCAGGCTCCCTGCCGAGCAAGGAGCCCGATGTGGGACTCGATCCCAGGACACTGGGATCATGACCTGAGCTGAAGGCAGCTGCTTAACCAACTGAGCCACCCAGGCATCCCTCAAAATTCTATTTTTTATGGAAAAAAATAAATGGCATTTTTTATGGAATAAACAATCCTAAAATTTGTTGTGTGGAACCACAAAAGACCCTGAGTAGCCAAAACAATCTTAAGAACAAAGCTGAAGCCAACATGCTTCCCGAATTCAAATTCAGCTACAAAGCTACAGTAATCAAAACAATGTGGTATTGGCACAAAAAGAGACACATAGATCAAAGGAACACAAAGTCCAGAAATAAGCCCACCCATATATGGTCAATTAATTTATGACAAAGGAGTCAAGAATACACAATGGGAAAGGAAGAGGCTTTTCAATAATCAGTATTGGGAAGACCGGACAGCCATATAAGGAAGAATGCTATCATATACCATACACTACAATTAACTCAAAATGAATTCAGGAACAAAAGAGTTGAAACCATAAAACTCCTAGAAGAAACACAGGCAGTAAACTCTCTGAAGTCATTCTTGGCAATGATTTTTTGGCTCTGACACCAAAAGTAAAGGCAACAAAACAAAAATAAATAAGTGGGAGGACATCAAACTAAAAAGCTTCTTCATAGCAAAGGAAGTAAAACAAGATGAAAAGGTAACCTACCAAATGAAGAAAATATTTGCAAATCATATCTGGTAAAAAGATCAATAGCCAAAATATATAAATAACTCATGCAGTTCAAGCAAAAAAATAAAAACTTCAATTTAAAAATGTGCAGAGGATTTGAGTAGACATTTCTCCAAAGAAGACAGCCAGATATCCAACAGGTGCATGAAAAGGTGCTCAGAATTGTTAATGATCCAGAAAATACAAAACAAAACAAGAATGAGATATCACTGCACAATGGCTATCAAGATAAATAACATGTACTGGTGAGGATACGGAGAAAAGGGATCCCTTGTGCACTGCTGCTAGAAATGGAAATTGGTGCAGTCACTGTGGTAAGAAACATGGAGGTTTCTCAAAAATTAAAATTACAACTAACATATGATCAAGCAATTCTACACATAGATATTTACCCAAAGGAAACAAACCACTAATTCTAAAGGAAAATGAAACCCCGTGTTCACTGCAGCATTATTTACAAGAGGCCAATTCCATGTTTGGGCTACGTGTTAAGAATGTATAAAGAAAATGGGGCATACACACACACAGTGGAATGTTACTCAGCCACAGAAAAGGAAATCTTAACATTTGGGACAACATGGGTAGATCTTGAGGGCATTATGCTAAGTGAAATAAGTCAGATACAGGGGCACATGGATGGCGTAGTCAGTAAGCATCCGACTCTTGGTTTCAGCTCAGGTAATGATCTCAGGGTCCTGAGATTGAGCCCCACTCAAACTGGGCTCTGCACCCAGTATGAAGTGTGCTTTAATTTCTCTCTCCCTCTCCCCTTAGCTCGATTTCTCTCTCAATAAATAAATTTTTTTAAAAAGTCAGATAAAGATAAATATTATACAAACTTACTTGTATGTGGAACATAAAAAGCAAACAAGCAGCAAAAAAATAAAAACTCCTGAATTCACTGATACAAGAAACATATGGGTGGTTGCCCAGATAGGAGGCAGGAGGTAGGCAAAAGGGGTGAAGGTGATCAAAGGATACAAACATAGAGTTATAAAATCTCTAAGTCCTGGGGATGTAATGAATAGCATGAAGACTGTAGGTTCATAATACTATATTGTATATTCATAAGTTGCTAAGATAGGAGACTTAAAAGTTCTTGTTAAGGGGTGCCTGGGTGACTCAGTGGGTTGGCCTCTGCCTTCAGCTCAGGTCATGATCCCATGGTCCTGGGATTGAGTCCTGCATCAGGCTCTCTGCTCAGCAGGGGTCCTGCTTCCTCCTCTCTGTCTACCTCTCTGCCTACTTGTGATCTCTGTCACGGTCTGTCAAATAAATAAATAAAATCTTTTTTAAGAAAAAGTTCTTGCTGAAAGAAAAAATAGTAGCTCTGTGGTAGTAGGTGTTAATTAGACTCATTGTGGTGATCATTCTCCAACATATGCATATATTCCATCATTATGTACACCTGAAACGAGTATGTCAATTGTATCTCAATAAAAATGATAACACATAGATATACACACAGATCCCAGCAATGTGTTCCAGAGTTTAACCGTCATTGAAATATTTCAACCACAGTCCTTTCATAATTCCACCGTTATCTTCAAGACTCACCCTTCCCGAGCAGCCCTGGCACCTACAGCTGCCCGATAAGCCTGAGCACGCCAGCCCCTTCCCCATGGCCTCCAACCGCATGTCCTGCTCCATGAGGCTAAATGGCCTGAAAACTGAAATTTCTCCCCAAGATCTGGCATTGTATTTGGTCCAATATACAAACAGGTTTTTTTTTCTCCCCAATACCCCCCCCCCAACTATTTTTCACCTGCTCATTTTGGGGAACAAATTCAGCAAGGTACAAGAATGTGGTAACAGGGGCACCTGGGTGGCTCAATGGGTTAAAGCCTCTGCCTTCAGCTCAGGTCATGATCCCAGAGTTCTGGGATAGAGCCCCGCATCGGGCTCTCTGCTCAGTGGGGAGCCTGCTTCCCTTCCTCTCTCTCTCTGCTTGCCTCTCTGCCTACTTGTGATCTCTCTCTGTCAAATAAATAAAATCTTTAAAAAAAAAAAAAAAGAATATGGTAACAAACAATCCTCCACCTGGAATTGCCAAATATTAACATTTTCAAAAGGTTTGCTTTGTCTTTTTTTTTTTAATATTTTATTTATTTATTTGTCAGAGAGAATGAGCACAGGCAGACAGATTGGCAGGCAGAGGCAGAGGGAGAAGCAGGCTCCCTGATGAGCAAGGAGCCTGATGTGGGACTCGATCCCAGGACTCTGGGATCATGACCTGAGCCGAAGGCAGCTGCTGCTTAACCAACTGAGCCACCCAGGTGCCCCTGCTTTGTCTTTTTGAAAGAGGTTTAGGAACAAAGAAAAACTTCCAACTCAGCAAAGACGGAGGAGCCAGTCAAGTTACACAGCACTCGCTGTGTTTTCAGACTGGGTCCAGAGAGTTCTTGCATTCCTCCATAAGGCCTATGGGATCTGGCAAGGAGATGGCCAGAAAACAAGAGACCGAGAGGCTGAGTTTGAGGATGCTACCCCTCTTTTCCCCTTAGCCCCTCGCAATGTGTGTTTCATAGCAGATTTCCACTGGACTAACCAGCATATGGAGAGGCTTCAGAGAAGACAAAGGCAATAGAGCAAAATTGATATGGATTATTTCTGACTAAAGATGGGCAGAAACAAAGGAAAGAGATGGAGGGAAGGAGTTGTTACATTTCCATTATTTACAACACAAACTTAATGAGATGAGAACATCTTCTCTCAGAGACCAACTCGGGCTCTCTGCAAATACTCACTGTTTCCAAGAGATAAATTGTATTTTGTCACATCAGACAAGTCAGCCCCAGAGGTCTGCCTCAAAAGATGGATAGGACACTGAGCTACTCTGACTTCCAAGGTAACTGTTGAAAACAGGAATCACGTCCTGAAAACACCTCAGTGGACAGAACTGTATTCAGGTTGCCTAATAACATCTTGTTTGCACCCTTTCTAAACCTAACTGCTGTTCTGCCTGCAACACTGGTGAGGAGAAGGACAGAGTCTCTTCTGGGTACATTCGAGAGACCCTGGTGCGTGGCGGGTCCCTGCAGGGGTCTCACGGTATTGCCCTTCTCCTGTCTGTTACGACTTGGTTTTAACTTCCCTGACACATATGCAGAGAACAGTAGTGTAATTGTGGTTTCCTAACTGGACTCTCCAAGATGGCCACTGCACTGGGAAATTAAGCTGTCTTTGCTTTTTGTCTTCTGCTGCAGGAGTCCAAACAACATGAGGTATTATTTGGAATATGGTTAGAAATCTACCAATAATAAACAGAGTGACAGGAAAAATCATCCTAATTATTTAAAGCCACAGACGTGCTCTTTTCTTCTAGATAAGTGCATGTTTCAAAGGCTTTCGACAGTATGAGCTGAAGGCATTTTGCTGAATTGGAGAGGTGGCCTTCTTAGTCCTCTACAAGAAATGTGGGGCTCTGGCCTGTGCTTGGTCCAGACAGCCAGAAGATGGCAGTAAAGAGCAACCACCCACTTAACAAATCATCAAAGGCAAAGACCACAATCTCACCAGCCTCTTGCATTTTGTATTCAGACCAGGGAGTGGTAAGCAGCATCTTTCTAGTCCTTTCAGTAAATGTCCTCAAACCAGGGCATGAGGAGATCTAGTCCATGAATATTATGAATATCAACCCAGACCTAAAGGACACTGGTTATTTTTCATTGGTTCTCTGAATAGTTAAGTACACAGACTGGACTTACAAGCCAGCCCCAGCCCCTCCCAGCTGTGATATGACAAGCTACTCAGTTTTTCAAATCTTCAGTTTCCCTGTCTGTGAAGTGGAGAGAATATCGGCACTCATACTTCACAGCGCTGTTATGAGGAATCGATACAATCATATTTAAACACTTGACCCACGGTCTGGCACTTAGGAAATGAATAAATATGAGTTGTTGTTATCTCAACCAGCAAGTCTGTATTCATCTCAGTGGAGAGCAACTTGCTGTACATGCAGTCAGGTTCCAGCCCCAGGCAGCATTACACCAGGAGTGATGAAGAAGTTGCAGCATTTCCCTTCCCTGGAGTCTCTTTGTTCCCTCCCTGTGCTACCTACAACTTACATGTTGGGGTTTGTTGTTCTGATGGGCTGACACCACAGACTCTTAGAAGGAAAGGCTATGGTCTGACACACAAAGACAGAATGAACTATATGGGGAATAAAATTATCTTTCCCCTCAATTATTTGGCCTGAGAAGGGAAGATGGGGGTGTGTGGGGGGGTGTGGGGGGGTGTGTGGGGGGTGGGGGTGTGTGGGGGGGTGTGGGTGTGTGTGTGCGGGGGGTGTGTGGGGTATGTGTGTGTGTGTGTGTGTGTGTGTGTTACATACTAGTGTCCTTAAACCCAGTGCTCCTAAGCCACAGCAAGGTGCCAAAAGCAGATACTCCAATCCTCATGGTGCACCATAGTCTACGTGAAAAGTGCTTTTAAAAATATGCGGGCCTAGACTTATCCAAAAGAAAAGAGAAAGGACCCAAATAAATAAAATCATGAATGAAAGAGGAGAGATCACAACCAACACCAAAGAAATACAAACAACCATAAGAACATATTATGAGCAACTCTATGCCAACAAATTTGACAATCTGGAAGAAATGGATGCTTTCCTAGAGACACATAAACTGCCAAAACTGAACCAGGAAGAAATAGAAAACCTGAATAGGCCCATCACCAGTAAGGAGATTGAGACAGTCATCAAAAATCTCCAAACAAACAAAAGCCCAGGGCCAGATGGCTTCCCAGGGGAATTCTACCAACCATTTAAAGAAGAATTAATTCCTATTCTCCTGAAACTGTTCCAAAAAATAGAAATGGAAGGAAAACTTCCAAACTCATTTTATGAGGCCAGCATCACCTTGATCCCCAAACCAGACAAGGATCCCATCAAAAAAGAGAATTACAGACCAATATCCTTGATGAACACAGATGCTAAAATTCTCACCAAAATACTAGCCAATAGGATCCAACAGTACATTAAAAGGATTATTCACCACGACCAAGTGGGATTTATTCCAGGGCAGCAAGTTTGGTTGAACATCCGCAAATCAATTAATGTGATACAATACATTAACAAAAGAAAGAACAAGAACCATATGATACTCTCAATAGATGCTGAAAAAGCATTTGACAAAGTGCAACATCCCTTCCTAATCAAAACTCTTCAAAGTGTAGGGATAGAAGGCACATACCTCAATATTATCAAAGCCATCTATGAAAAACCCACTGCAAGTATCATTCTCAATGGAGAAAAACTGAGAGCTTTTCCGTTAAGGTCAGGAACACGGCAGGGATGTCCGCTATCACCACTGCTATTCAACATAGTACTAGAAGTCCTAGCCTCAGCAATCAGACAACAAAAAGAAATTAAAGGCATCCAAATCGGCAAAGAAGAAGTCAAACTCTTGCTCTTTGCAGATGATATGATACTATATGTGGAAAACCCAAAAGGCTCCACTCCAAAACTGCTAGAGCTTGTACAGGAATTCAGTAAAGTGTCAGGATATAAAATCAATGCACAGAAATCAGTTGCATTTCTTTACACCAACAACAAGACAGAAGAAAGAGAAATTAAGGAGTCAATCCCATTTACAATTACACCCAAAACCATAAGATACCTAGGAATAAACCTAACGAAAGAGGCAAAGAATCTATACTCAGAGAACTATAAAGTACTCATGAAAGAAATTGAGGAAGACACAAAGAAATGGAAAAATGTTCCATGCTCATGGATTGGAAGAATAAATATTTTGAAAATGTCTATGCTACCTAAAGCTATCTACACATGTAATGCAATGCCTATCAAAATCCCATCCAATTTTTTCAAAGAAATGGAACAAATAATCCTAAAATTTATATGGAACCAGAAAAGACCTCGAATAGCCAAAGGAATATTGAAAAAGAAAGCCAAAGTTGGTGGCATCACAATTCCAGACTTCAAGCTCTATTACAAAGCTGTCATCATCAAGACAGTATGGTACTGGCACAAAAACAGACACATAGATCAATGGAACAGAATAGAGAGCCCAGAAATAGACCCTCAACTCTATGGTCAACTAATCTTCGACAAAGCAGGAAAGAATATCCAATGGAAAAAAGACAGCCTCTTCAACAAATGGTGTTGGGAAAACTGGACAGCCACATGTAGAAAAATGAAATTGGACCATTTCCTTACACCACACACGAAAATAGACTCAAAATGGATGAAGGACCTCAACGTGAGAAAGGAATCCATCAAAATCCTTGAGGAGAACACAGGCAGCAACCTCTTCGACCTCAGCCACAGCAACTTCTTCCTAGGAACAACGCCAAAGGCAAGGGACGCAAGGGAAAAAATGAACTATTGGGACTTCATCAAGATCAAAAGCTTTTGCACAGCAAAGGAAACAGTCAACAAAACCAAAAGACAACTGACAGAGTGGAAGAAGATATTTGCAAACGACATATCAGATAAAGGGCTAGTATCCAAAATCTACAAAGAGCTTAGCAAACTCAACACCCAAAGAACAAACAATCCAATCAAGAAATGGGCAGAGGACATGAACAGACATTTCTGCAAAGAAGACATCCAGATGGCCAACAGACACATGAAAAAGTGCTCCCCAGCACTGGGCATCAGGGAAATACAAATCAAAACCACAATGAGATACCACCTCACACCAGTCAGAATGGCTAAAATGAACAAGTCAGGAAATGACAGATGCTGGCGAGGATGTGGTGAAAGGGGAACCCTCCTACACTGTTGGTGGGAATGCAAGCTGGTGCAACCACTCTGGAAAACAGCATGGAGGTTCCTCAAAAAATTTAAAATAGAGCTACCTTATGACCCAGCAATTGCACTACTGGGTATTTACCCTAAAGATACAAACATAGTGATCCAAAGGGGCACGTGTACCCGAATGTTTATAGCAGCAATGTCCACAATAGCCAAGTTATGGAAAGAACCTAGATGTCCATCAACAGATGAATGGATAAAGAAGAGGTGGTATATATATACAATCGAATACTATGCAGCCATCCAAAGAAATGAAATCGTACCATTTGTGACGACATGGATGGAACTAGAGCGTATTATGCTTAGCGAAGTAAGTCAACTGGAGAAAGACAACTATCACATGATCTCCCTGATATGAGGAAGTGGAGATGCAACGGGGGTGGGGGTTAAGGTGGTAGGAAAAGAAAAAATGAAACAAGATGGGATCGGGAGGGAGACAAACCAAAAGAGACTCTTAATGTCATAAAACAAACTGAGGGGGGTGGGGGGGAGAGGGGTTGGGAGAGGGTGGTGGGGTTACATTATATGTTTAAATAAAAAAAGCTTAAATAAAAAAAAATTAAAAATTAAAAAAAAAATATGCGGGCCTGAACCCCAACCAGAGACTCCTCTCAGTTGGTCTGGAGTGGGGCCAGGCATAGGTATTTTTAGCTCTTCAGGGCTAAGAACCACTTGTTAAGAACCACCACCAAGCTGTTCCCAAGCTACTGTGTCTTATCAGGCTTATCAGTCACACGTTGTTAAAAATTCAGATTTCCAGGCTGCACCACCAGCTGAGTCTAATGCAGTTGGTTCTTTAGCCACAGGTTGGAAAACTCTGCTCTAGCAAACTGGAGAGCCCAAGTTCTGGTGAGCAGAATGCAAAAACAAAGTGCAATGCTGAGAAGTCAAGTCCAAGTCAAACAAGCCAGCTGCGTAAATGGGCAGGAATAATACCCCTGGATATTATATTACCCAGCCCTGGGCCCAGAACCTTACATGTACACCAGCAATGCTCACAACGGCTCAGGAGGAGGCCCTATGGACAGCACCGGGCCCTAAATGGGGACAGTAAATATCTATCGAATAAATGAGGACATTGCAGTGCTAACAGTATACATTAGTCGCCCAAAGTCCCACAGTGAGCATGCAACAAAGAACAAAAATGAGGATTCAAACAGTCCAAGTCTGGAGCAAACACTCTTCCCCACAAACATAATGCCCTTCTCTGTGGAACGTGCTCCCAGGATGTGGTACCAAAAGTTAAACAAGATAGGGTGATGGTTTTTTCCTATAAACCTAACCTTATTAAAGATGCCATACCGATGAACACCCTTGGTAAAGAGATAAAAGGTAATAAAAAAAAAAAAAAAAAAAAGCACTCACAAGAGAGTTCACTCTGGAAGAGGGGGCATAGGGAGAGAATGTGGAAATGCCAGCAGGGACCTCAGAGGCCATTTGACCACCCCCTCCTCAGGAAGGGGGTGACTGAGGCCACCGAGGGGGTCAGGAACAGGCCAGGGACTCCTGGCCCTCCCAGTAGTTCTGGTATCCTAAGGGTAGTGCTGAAAGCAGAGTTAGGGGACCTAAAGGAAACAAGAGGGAGGGAGTCTCTCCAGGGATTCGTGAACACAGATAACTCGGTGACAAGCCTGTCCTTAAGATTTGCAGAGCTCAATACAAAAACGGAAATGTGGACTCCTGGCTAAAAAATGATTAAGAATTTCAAGGTGGACACAGAAAAGCACTAACCAAGTGCAGGGCCCTCTGGGCAGGAGAGCCAGGGACCACACAGATCTTGTGCCCTGGGAGTTGCTGTGCCTGGGGACTCCCCCACCCGTCTGCCTCCCCACCCCCACTCCTCCCCCCCTCACCACCCCAGTTAGGGATTAAATGGGATCCTGCACGCAGAGCACTTGGCAGAGTGAGCCCTGGGAGCTGCTGCAGGAGTCATGGGGCCTCGCCACAGGCTGGGCAGGGGCTAGTCCTAAATTAGCCTACAGCTGGCCTGCCACACAAAAGACCCATGGCCTACTGCTCATGCCTACAAGGGCTTTCTGCCTGAGAATTCATAACAGAATTCATAATGAAAATTACTCTTGACCAAATCCTTGGTTACTTCAACATTCATTCTGCAGGATCCCAAATCCTGTAGTCACAGGAACTCTGAAGCAACCACAGCTTAACAAAGGACCTCAGAAGACAGAAACACATGACCAAGTCCACCCAGCAAAGAAACCCCCAGGCTGGTTTTTATCTAAGACATGCTCGGGAAGAGTGTTTCAAGGGGAACGACTATGAGAACGAACCAGATGGTCAGCTTCTGCTTGTCTGACACCACATTCCACCCCGAGTCTGAACAAACCACACCACCCTTGTCTGTTGGCGGCTACTTCGCCATCCCCATCTCCTGCTCACACTTGGTCCCCGGCAGCACCACCTTCTCAGCAGAACAACCATGGAGCAGGCGGCAGTGCCCCAAGGACAATGAGGGGCAGAAGGGGATGAGGGCAGAGGAAAATAAAGAAGCCAGCCAAGGAACAAGGAGAACAATGGAAGATACTAGAGGTACATGCTTTGTTTCTATTGTAAACAAGGGTGTTCTCAGATTTGAGAATTCCTCTGTTGAGTATTCTATACCAGATCTGCTCAGCCATAGCACTGTTAACACTGACTGCTGGATAGTTCTTCCTTGTAGGGGTGATCCCAGCAAGGTGACACTACAGGAGGCTCAGCAGTGTCCCTGGGCCCTCCTCAGACAGGCCAGTCGCACTCCACAGTTGTGACGATCAAAAACATCTCCAAACAATGTCAACTGTCCACCAGTGGACAAAATCTCCCATAATGGAGAACAACTTAACCCCATGATCCTGAATGGACTCTGAGGAAGAAAAACGGCATTAAGAAGAATAAATAGTGGGGAAGAATAAGCTGGATTCCCACCTTCCAGAACACGGTGACCTGTCTGAGGTGATGGCCACAATATGAGCCTCCCTAAACTTTTCTCTGACCTCCTACCACTGGTCTTTAGGGCTTCAGCTTGAACATAGCAGGATTACACAAAGAAAGGAACCAAGCTGTGTGTGTCCCCTTCTGTGTCCTTGTCACTTGTGCTCCTCGCCAAGGCTCTGTGCTCCAGTCACTCACGTCCCTCTTCCCACATTCTTCATTCCTTCAGCAGCAGCTGTTTCCAAAGCACCTGCAGGTGCCAGGTACGCTCTTTTAAGCCCTTGAGAGGCATCAGGGAACAAAGATTCCTGCTCTTATGGAAACAGACAACAGCTATAAGCATAATAAAAAACAAATCACATTGTTTGTTACAAGGTGAGAGAAGTAGATCTGGCAGAAGGGGATGGGGAGTGCCTGGGGAGGTAGAGGCAGAGTGGGTTTCAATTTTAAATAAGGCATCAGGACAGGTTTCCTTGAGCAAAGTCCTGAAGAGGAGGAGGGCAGTAGTCCTGCAGGTCCCTGGGGTGAGTGTTGGGAGAAGGAGCACAGAGATCACAGGGTACAGTGGTAGCCAGAGCAGAGGGCAAGACAGGAGGAAACCAGGAAGGGGAGGAGTTGGTAGCCCATCCTGTGGCCTTCGATTCTTTATTTGGAGAAAAGAATAATATGATTTGGCTGATGTAAATTTTGAACAATTTCTCTAGCTGCTATTCTGAGAATAATGTTTGAAGCAGGGACACAAGGTGGAAAACAACCACAGACATCTAGGTGAGAGACAGTGGTTCAGACCAGCAGTGGGGCAGCACGGGTGGGGAAAGTCTAAGAAGGAACATCTTTCATTCTGGGTACTTCAGCCTCCTACTCTTGCTTAATGCTGAGGGAATGCTGCTTGACCCAATACGCGGTACCTCTGGATTGGGAGTTTATATAGTACATTAGAACCACAATTCAACAAATATGTGTTTGAAGCTAAAGTAAATACACAAAAAACTTCAATAAACTGCTGAAAATATGCTTTTTAGAAGCGCTTATCCAGTCCAAGGCATGTATCTGATACTTAGTAGATGCTTATAAATGTTTATTGAATGAGTACATATATAATACATCTTATACTATGTGAATAACTACCATATTCCTTCAGACATAATCATTTACAGCCACTAACTCCAAGTATTTATTACCACTGATGTGATTCATTATGGTTGCCTTGCTTTAAGAATTATTTTTGGCTTTTCTGTTACTGCTGTAAGTCACTTAGTCTTCATTATTTTATGCAGATCATAAATTTGTTTTAAAAATGATCCAACTCAAAATGTCTTAAGTTTGAAGTGAGATAGAAGTTAGAACCCATTTAGCTGGGTGCCCATGACCTGACCTCATTGTATTCATCCATAGGGTGAGTGTTCCACATGCTGACATCCAATGTCTCTACCAGTTCACAAATTCCAGAATTTTTCACCAAAAAATGCGTTGGGGGTTCCACCATCCCATATATCTGAAAGTCCTTAGAAATACCATACGATCCAGTTCCTTGGCGTCAGTTGCACTGTGGAATTCAGAAAATTTTGGATTTCGGACTCATGTAATACATCCAATTGGGTCTGGGGTAGCACCTTGAAATCAAATACTTCTGCAGTGATGTGTAAGAATATTCACACACATGAAAATAAATAGCCTCATGTAAGTTCAGGTCAAGTTTCACTGCCAAATTAGTTATTAAAAATATTTTGGGGGGGAACAAACAATGAAGATGGACCTTTACCCTATACCATTTACAAAAATTAACTCAAAATGGAGCAAAGACCTAAATAGAAAAGTTAAAACTGTAAAATATTATAAGAAAACATAGGGGGGAAAACTTCATGATACAGTATTTTTGGCAATAATTTTTTTGGATATGATACCAAGGCACAGGTAACAACAACAAAAATAATTTGGACTACATCAAAATTAAAAACTTCTGTGCATGATGGGACACAATCAACATAGCAAAATATGCAACTCAAGGAATGGGAAAAAATATTTGCAAACCACCTCTCTGATAAGGGGTTAATATTCAGAATATATAAAGAAATCTTAAGATGTGGCAACAAAAAAAGCAAATAACCTAATTTTAAAATGGGCAAAGAACTGGAATAGAAATTTCTCCAAAGAACAAACAATCCTAAAATTTGTATGGAACCAGAAAAGACCCCAAATTGCTAAGGAAATGTTGAAAAAAAAAAAAAACAAACAAAACTGGGGGCATCACGTTGCCTGATTTCAAGCTTTACTACAAAGCTGTGATCACCAAGGCAGCATGGTATTGGCACAAAAACAGACACATAGACCAGAGGAACAGAGTAGAGAGCCCACATATGGACCCTCAACTCTAGGGTCAAATAATCTTCGACAAAGCAGGAATTTCCACACAGTGGAAAAGACAGTCTCTTCAATAAATGGTGCTGGGAAAATTGGACAGCTATGTATAGAAGAATGAAACTTGACCATTCTCTAACACCATACACAAAGATAAACTTGAAAATGATAAAAGACCTCAACGTGAGGCAAGAATCTCTCAAAATCATAGAGGAGAACATAGGCAGTAACCTCTTCGACATCGGCCACTGCAACTTCTTTCAAGACATGTCCCCAAAGGCAAAGGAAACAAAAACGAAAATGAACTTTTGGGACTTCATCAAGATCAAAAGTTTCTGCACGGCAAAGGAAATAGTCAACAAAGCAAAGAGGCAACCCACGGAATGGGAGAAGATATTTGGAAATGACACTACAGACAAAGGGCTGATATCCAAGATCTATAAAGAACTCCTCAAACTCAACACACACAAAACAGATAATCACGTCAAAAAGTGGGCAAAAGACATGAACAGACACTTCTCCAGAGACATACAAATGGCTAACAGACACATGAAAAAATGTTCATCATCATTAGCCATCAGGATATTCAAATCAAAACCACATTGAGATACAACCTTACACCAGTTAGAATGGCCAAAATCAACAAGACAGTAAACAAAAAGTGTTGGAGAGGACGTTGGTGAGAATGCAAGTTGGTGCAGCCACTTTGGAAAACAGTGTGGAGATTCCTCGAAAAATTAAAAATAGAGCTTCCCTATGACCCTGCAATTGCATTACTGGGTATTTACCCCAAAGATACAGATGTAGTGAAAAGAAGGGCCATCTGTACCCCAAAGTTCATAGCAGCAATGGCCACAGTCACCAAACTGTGGAAAGAACCAACATGCTCTTCAATGGACAAAGGGATAAGGAAGATACAGTCCATATATAAATGGAATATTATGCCTCCATCAGAAAGGATGAATACCAAACTTTTATGTCAACATGGACAGGGCTAGAAGAGATTATACTGAATGAAATAAGTCAAGCAGAGAGAGAGAGTCAATTATCATATGTTTTTACTTACTTGTGGAGCATAAGTAATAACATAGAAGATATTGGGAAGTGGAGAGGAGAAGTGAGTTGGGGGAAATCAGAGGGGAAGACAAACCATGAGAGACTGTGGACTCCGAGAAACAAACTGAGGGTTTTGGAGGGGAGGCTCATTGGGTGAGCCTGGTGGTGGGTATTAAGGAGGGCACATATTGCATGGAGAACTGGTGGTGTGGTGCATAAACAATGATTTTTAGAACACACCAAAAAAAAAAATTTAAATTTTAAAAACTAAAACAACAACAACAAAAAAGAAATTTCTCCAAAGATACACAAGTGGCTAACAGGCTTACGAAAAATGCTCAGCATTAGTAATCATTAGGGAAATGCAAATCAAAACTATAACATACCACTTCACATCTATTAGAATGGCTGCTGTTAAAAAAAAAAAAGAAAGACTTGGCAAGGATGTGGAGAAACTGGAACCCTATGCAGTGCTGATAGAAATATAAAATAGGGCAGCTGCTATAGAAAACAGTATGGCAGTTTCTCAAGAAAATTAAAAATAGAAGTACCATATGATCCAATAATTCCAGTTCTAGATATATATCCAAAGCAATTCAATGCAGGGCCTCAAAGAGATATGTGTACACCTGTGTTCACTGTAGCATTATTCACAAGAGCCAAAAGGTATAAGCAACCCAATTATCCATCAAAGATGAATGGATAAACAAAAATGTGGTACATATAATGGAATATTATTCAACCTTAAAAAGGAAGTAAATTCTGACACATGCTGCTACATGGATGAATCCTGAAAACATTATGCTAAGAGAAATAAACCAGTCATAAAAGAGCACATCCTTCATGACTTCACTCACATGAGGTAACTGAAATAGGCAAATTTGTAGAAATGGAAAGTGGAATGGTAGCTGTCAGGGGCCAGAAGGAGAGAGGAAGGAAAGTTACTGCTTAATGAGTATGAAGTTTCAGTTTGGGAAAATGAAAATGTTTTGAATATGATGGTCCTGATAAGTGTACAATAATGTATATGGATTTAACTGATGCCACTGATCCACTTAGAAATGGTTAAAACAGAGGACTTCTGGGGAAGATGGCAGAGTAGGAAGATCCTAAGCTCACTTTGACCCACAGATAAAACTAGGTAATACCCACATCAGTGCAAGTAACCCAGAAAAGGACCCAAAGACTGGCAGACAAACTCTCCACAGCTAAAGATAGGTAAATGGCCACATCGAAGAGGATAGGAAGGGTAGAGATGCAATTAGAAACTAAATGGACCCACAGGACTATCCATGGGAGGGACAGATGTTGTAGGTACAGAGAAGAGAAAAACAGACTCTCACGCCAGGGAGCCCACTCAAGGGAGATGAATCCCATAACACTTGACTTTGGAAAGCAGAGGTGCTGAATTTTGTGAGAAGAAACTGAGTCCCCACCCTTAAAGAGCACAACAAACAGCTCTGTAGAGATACAGCAACAAAGGCAGCACACAACACACATGGGAGATGCCCCTGAAGCACCGTTCTGGTGAACAGGAGCTACTGCACTACATGTAGGGCACTACAGGACCTCTTCTTTATAAGGCCACTGCTTTCAAGAATGGAGACATAACTGACTTTTCTAACACTGAGCTACAGTTACAGAGAGTTAGACAAAATGGGGAGATGGAGGAATGTGTCCCAAATGAAGGAACAGGACAAAATCACAGCAAAAGAGCTAAATGAAATAGAGACAAGTAATATGCTTGGTAGAGAATTTAAAGTACATGTCACAAAGATACTCACTGGACTTGAGAAAAGAATGGAGGACCTCAGTGAGACCCTTAAAGAGATAAAAACAAAAAAAGAACCAATCAGAGATGAAGAACTCAATAACAGAAAATAAAAATACATGAGAGAAAAAGCAATAGACTAAAGGAGGCAGAAGAATGATCAGTGACCTGGAGGACAGAGTAATGGAAAGCAATCAAGATGAATGGGAAAGAGAAGAAAATAATGGTAAAAAATGAAAGTAGAGTTAGGGAACTCCATCAAGTGTAATAATAACATTTTGCATTACAGGGATCCTGGAAGGAGAGAGAAAAGGGGATAGAACATTTATTTGAGGAAATAATAGATGAAAATGTCCTGAATTTAGGGAAGGAAACAGAAATCCAGATCTAGGAGGCCCATAGAACTCCCAACAAAATCAACCCAAGGAGGTCCACACCAAGACACCTGGTAGTTAAAGTGGTGAAAAGTAGTGATAAAGAGAGATTTTAAAGATGGGATCGGGAGGGAGACAAACCAAAAGAGACTCTTAATGTCATAAAACAAACTGAGGGGGGTGGGGGGAAGAGGGGTTGGGAGAGGGTGGTGGGGTTACATTATATGTTTAAATAAAGCTTAAATAAAAAAAACAAAAAAATAAAAAAGAGAGATTTTAAAAGTTAACAAGAGGAGCACCTGGGTGGCTCAGTTGGTTGAGTGACTGCCTTCGGCTCAGGTCATGATCCCGGAGTCCCAGGACTGAGTCCCACATTGGGCTCCCAGCTCCGTGGGGAGTCTGCTTCTCTCTCTGACCTTCTCCCCTCTCATGCTCTCTCTCACTCTCTCTCTCTCTCTCTCTCTCTCTGAAATAAATAAATAAAATCTTAAAAAAAAAGTTAACAAGAGAAAAGAAAACCATTACAAACAAGGGAACCCCCATTAAGACTATAAGGTAATCTTCCAACAGAAACTTTGCAGGCCAGAAGAATGGCATGATATATTCAAAATGCTGTAGGGAAAAAATCTACAGCCAAGAATATTCTATCCAGCAAATCTATTTTTCAGAATAGGAGAGATCAAGAGTTTCCCAGACAAACAAAAAGTAACAGAATTCATGACCACTAAACCAGACCTATAAAAAATGTTAAAGGAAACTCTTTGAGGGGAAAGGAAAGACCATAAGTTAGAGTCAGAAAAGGAGGAAACAAAAAATAACTGTATCTACAACAATCAGTCAAGGGATTCACAAAATAAAAGGATGCGAAGTATTAAACCATATACTTAAAACTTGGAGAGAGGAGAGAAGTAAAGAAAGGGTTTCAAATTTAGGTGACCATCAACTTAATATAGATTCCTCTGTGCATAAGATTTTATATAAAACTTAATGGAAACCACAAATCAAAAACCAGTAATAGATACACAAAATATAAAGAAAGGAATCCAAGTATATCACTAAAGAAAGCCAACAAACTGTGAGAGAAGAGAGCAAGTGAAAGGAACAGAGAATTACAAAACCCACCATGAAACAAGTAACAAAACCGCAATAAGTACATACCTATCAATAATTGTTTTGAATTTAAATGGACTAAACACTGAAATCAAAAGACACAGGGTCATAGGGGAAAAGAGAGGAAAAAAATAAAACAGGACAAAACCAGAGAGGGAGACAAACCATAAGAGACTTAAATATAGGAAACAAAAGTGAGAGTTGAGGAGAGGAAGTGGTGGAGGGATGGGGTAGCTGGGTGATAGACATTAGGGAGAATGTGATGTAATGAGCACTGGGTATTATATAAGACTGATGAATTACAGGCCTGAACCTCTGAAACCAGTAATATGTTAATTAATTGAATTTAAATTTAAAAATGTAAAAAACAAAAACAAAAACAACATGACATGTCTATATACTGCCTACAAGAGACTTGTTTCAAACCTAAAGACATATGCAGATTGAAAGTGAAGGGATGGAAAAGCATTTATCATGCAAATGGGAGTGAAAAGAAAACTGTAGCAAAACTTAACATTGGACAAAATAGACTTTAAAACAAAGACTATAACAAAAGACAGAGAAGGACACTAATTAGTCATTAAGGAAACAATCCAACAAGAAGCTGCCATAACAATTGTAAATATTTCTGCACCCAATAAGGCAGCACCCAAATACATAAAGCAGATAATAATAAATATCAAGGAAGTATCAACAGTAATGCAGTAACAGTAGTGGACTTTAACAGCCCACTTACATCAGTAGAGAGACCATCCAAACAGAAAATCAACAAGGAAACAATGGCTTTGAAAGACACATTGGACTAGATCGATCTAACAGATAATACTCAAAACATTCCATCCTAAAACAGTAGAATACATATTCTTTTCAAGTGCACATGGAACATTCTCAGAATAGATCACATATTAGGCCACAAAACAAGTCTCAACAAATTCAAAAAGATCAAATTCATGCCATGCATCTTCTCTGACCACAACTCTATGAAACTAGAAATTAACCACAAGAAAAAAACCTAGAAAGAATACATGGAGGTTAAATAACATGCTACTAGACAACAAATGGGTCAACTAAAAAGTCAAAGAGGAAGTCAAAACATACACGGAGATAAATGAAAATAAAAACATAACAACCCAAGGGACGCCTGGGTGGCTCAGTTGGTTAAGCAGCTGCCTTCGGCTCAGGTCATGATCCCAGCGTCCTGGGATTGAGTCCCACATCGGGCTCCTTGCTCTGCAGGGAGCCTGCTTCTCCCTCTGCTTCTCCCTCTGCCTCTGCCTGCCACTCTGTCTGCCTGTGCTCGCTCTCTCTCTCTCTAACAAATAAATAAATAAAATATTTAAAAAAAAACAAAAAAAACCAAAAAACAAAAAAATAACAACCCAAAATCTTTGGGATGCAGCAAAAGCTGTTCTAAGAGGGAAGTTTATAGCAATACAGGACTACCTCAAAAAGCAAGAAAAATCTCAAATAAACAACCTAATCTTACATCTAAAGGATCTAGAAAAAAAAACAAAACCCAAAACCAGTAGAAGGAGGGAAATAATAAAGATTAAAGCAGAAATAAATGAAATAAACTAAAAATATAATAGAACAAATCAAAGAAACTAGGAGCTGATTCCTTGAAAAGAGCAACAAAACTGATAAACTTTTAGGCAGATTCCCTCCCCTACAAAAAAAAGAACAGAAATAACAAATGCACCACAGAAACACAAAAAACCTATAAGAACATGAAAAATTATATGTCAAAATTAGACACATTGGACAACCTAGAAGAATGGATAAGTTCCTAGAAACATATAACTTCCCTAAACTGAATCAGGAAGAAATAGAAAATTTAAACAGCTCAATTATCAGCAAAGAAATTGAATCAGTAATCCAAAAACTACCAACAAGGAAAAGTCCAGAACCAGATTTCTTCATAGGTGGATTCTACCAAACATATAAAGAAGAGTTAATACCTATTCTTCTCACACCATTCCAAAAAATTGAAAAAATTCTTTCTATAAGCCAGCATTACCTTAACACCAAAAGCAGATAAAGACACCACACACACACACACACATACACACACACACACACACACACAGAATAAAAACAAAAAACTAGAGGCCAAGAGCCTTGATGAACAAAAATCCAAAAATCTTCAACAAAATATTAGCAAATCAAATCCAACAATATTTAAAAAAAAAATCATCCACTATGACCAAGTGGGATTTATTCCTGGGATTCAAGGGTGGTTCCGTACTTGCAAATCAATCAATGTGATACAACACATCAACAAGGGAAAGGATAGAAACCATATGATCATTTTTAATAGATGCAAAAAAAGCATTTGACAAAGTACAACATCCATTCATTGTAAAAATCCTCAACAAATGGGTCTACAGGGAACACACCTCAACAGAATAAAAGCCATCTATGAAAAACTTAAAGCTAAGATCATACTCAGTGGTGAAAAAAATGAGTGCTGGGAACTCAAAGACTGGGAACAAGAATGTTCAGTCTCACCACTTTTATTCGACATAGTACTGCAAGTCCTAGCAACAGCAACCGGACAACTAAAAGAAATAAAAGTCATCCAAACTGGTAAGGAAGAATAAAAACTTTTACTAATGGCAGATGACATGATACTAAAGAGAGAAAACCCTAAAGAGTCCACCAAAAAACTACCAGAGCAGATAAATGAATTCAGTAAGGTCACAGAATACAAAACCAATATACAGAAATCCATCACACTTCTGTACACTATTAATGAAGCAGCACAAAGTGAAACTAAGAAAACAATCTCATTTACAATTGCACCATAAGTAATAAAATACCTAGGACTAGACTTAATCAAGGTGAATTGACTATACTCTAAAAACTATGAAACACTGATGAAAGAAATTGAAGACAATACAAATAAATGGAAAAATAGTTCATGCTCATGGGTTAGAAGAACAAATAGTTAAAATGTCCATACTACCCAAAGCAACCTACAGATGTAATGTTAAACCCTATAAAAAACATAATAGCATTTTTCACAGAATTAGGACAAAAAATACTAAAATTTGTATGGAACTACAAAAGACCCTGAATAGCCAAAGCAACCCTGAAAAAGAAGAACAAAATAGGAGGTATGAAAATCCTAGATTTCAAGTTATACTACAAAGCTGTAGTGATCAAAATAGTATGGTAATGGCACAAAAATGGATGCATAGATCAAAACGACAGACTAGAGAACCCAGAAATAAACCCATGATTATATATTATATGATTAATTAATCTTTGACAAAGGAGGCCAAAATATGCAATGGGAAAAAGACAGTCTCTTCAATAAATGCTGGTGGGAAAACTGGACAGCTACCTGCAGAAGAATGACACTGGACAGCTTTCTTACATAATACAAAAAAAAAAAAAAAACAACTCAAAATGGATTAAGGACCTAATTGTGAGATCTAAAACCCTAAAAATTCTGGAAGAGAGCATAGGCAGTAATTTCTCTAACTTTGGCCATAGCAACATTTTTCTAGATATGTCTTTTAAGGGAAGGGAAACAAAAACAAAATTCAACTACTGGGACTTCATCAAAATAAAGAGCTTCTGCATGGCAAAGGAAACAACCAACAAAACTAAAAGACAAGCTACTGAATGGGAGAAGATATTTGCAAATGACATAGCTGATAAAGGGTTAGTCTCCAAAAAAAAAAAAAAAACCTTACACAACTCAACCCCCAAAACCCAGATAATCCAATTAAAAAATCAGCAGAAGACATGAACAGACATTTCTCCAAAGACATACAGATGGCCAACAGGCAAATGAAATGATGCTCAACATCACTCATCATCAGGGGACTGCAAATCAAAACCACAGTGAGATATCACATTACACCTGTCAGAATGGCTAAAACCAAAAACACAAAAAACAACAAATGTCGGGAAGGATGTGGAGAAAAAGGAACCTTCATGTGCTGTTGGTGAGAAGGCAGACTGCGGCAGTCATTATGGAAACAGTATGGAGGTTCCTCAAATAATTAAAAATAGAATTATCGGGGTGCCTGGGTCGCTCAGTGGGTTAGGCCTCTGCCTTCGGCTCGGGTCATGATCTCAGGGTCCTGGGATCGAGCCCCGCATCGGGCTCTCTGCTCAATGGGGAGACTGCTTCCCTTCCTCTCTCTCTGCCTGCCTCTCTGCATGCTTGTGATCTCTCTCTCCCTGTGTCAAATAAATAAAATCTCAAAAAAAAAAAAAGACAGAAAAATAGAATTATCATACGTTCCAATAATTCCACTACTGGGTATTTGCCCAAAGAAAATGAAAACACTTTTTCAAAAAGATATATGGACCCCTATGTTTATTGTATTATTTACAATAGCTAAACTATGGAAGCAGCCCTAGGGTCCAATGATAGATGAATGGATAAAGAAGTGGTATACATAAATATGGATTATTACTCAGCCATAAAAAAGAATGAAGTCTTGCCATTTGCAACAAGAATGGATCTAGAGAATATAATGCTAAATGAAGTCAGTCAGAGAAAGACAAATACAATATGATTTCACAAACATGGAATTCAAGAAACAAAACAAATTAAAAATAATACAAAATAAGTCAATCGGAGAAAGACAACTATCATATGATCTCCCTGATATGAGGAAGTGGAGATGCAACGGGGGTGGGGGCTAAGGGGGTAGGAAAAGAAAAAATGAAACAAGATGGGATTGGGAGGGAGACAAACCAAAAGAGACTCTTAATGTCATAAAACAAACTGAGGGGGGGGTTGGGAGAGGGTGGTGGGGTTACATTATATGTTTAAATAAAAAATAAAAATAAAAAAAAATACAAAACAAAAAACAGACTTAACTATAGAGAACTGATGGTTACCAGAGGAGAGGTGGGTGCGGATGGGTGAAATAGGGGAAGGAGACTAAGAGTACACTTATAATTATGAGCACTGAGTAATGTAGAGTTGTTGAATCACTATATTACACACCTGAAATGAAAGTAACACTGTATGTGAACTATAATGGAAAATTTTAAAAATGGTTAAAATGTTTATCCCAATTTTTTAAAAGAAAAGCCCTCAAAAAAATATTTTGGAATTCCTGGTGTTTTTGGCTTTCAGAACCGTAGATAAGTGATCCTGGAAAAATTCAGTTATTGGTTTACATCATCATGTGTTCTTGGTGAGAATTTGTTTGCAGACTTACCAATCAGCAAAAATCCATTGAAACTCACAAAAATGTAAAAGTCATTGTTATAAATGAAACACTACTATTCCTGATTGAGGAATGATCCTCCTGGCTTATGAAGGCCATTTTGTTTGACTAAGACTTGGGCAGGGGCCAAAAAGCCCCAACCATCAGCTCTGGCCCTACAGATTCAAGATGATGTGAGCACGACCCATCTCCAAAGCTGGTTCAATCCTCAATCCACAGTGTCACTGTTTTCACTGAAGTCAAAGGTCTACATTGGCTCAAGCTCAACTAGAAAGATGTGAGAGAACTGATACTATCTCTAATAAATTGCTTTTTTTTTCTGAGCTTAGTGTTTATCTTAATGTAAACTGTTCCATCTCTCTTGATGTTTAGCAATTAATAGTTATTAGAAGATGCAAACACATGCAAATCTTAAGAGTGTTTACATACAACCAGGAAATTGCCATTTGGAAGTCTACAGGAGAGGCAAGAGACGTCTTCACATGTAGCAGACTAAGTAGGTATGCTTTATAAATGGCCCAAATGTTAATGAATAGCAATTTCTGAATTTTAACATTTATGTTTAAGAAACATAAAATATCACTACTAGATCATGGAAATTGGGCCATGGCCATGGTTAATTGTCTTGGTAAATTTGGGAAGCTGTTTGGCTGTTTGTGTAAAATGAGAAATCACTATATTTTCATGGAAGTGAATTCAAAAGTCATTGCTACTCAAAAAGTGAAAATGTGGAAGGAGACTCATGTACATCAAAAAATTCTTACAAGGAGGCACTGGGTGTCTCAGTCGGTTAAGTGCGTGCCTTCGGCTCAGGTCATGATCCCAGAGTCCTGGGATTGAGTACTCCCTCTGCTTGTGTTCTCTCTCTCACTGTGTCTTTATCAGATAAATAAATCTTTTTTTTTTAAGATTTTGTTTATTTATTTGACAGACAGAGATCACAAGTAGGCAGACAGGCAGGCAGAGAGAGAGGAGGAAGGGAAGCAGGCTTCCTGCTGAACAGAGAGCCCAATGCGTGACTTGATCCCAGGACCCTGATAAAGCAGAGGCTTTAACCCACTGAGCCACCCAAGCGCCCCGATAAATAAATAAATCTTAAAAAAAAATTCTTATAAGAGTAAAGCCATCCATCCATGTCGCTTCATGTTCAGATGGAGAACAAAAACATTCTAACATTGCTTTGCTTGAATGTGCTCCTTTCAAGTGTATTTTGTTTCCATTTTTGAGGAGGAGAAAGCCAAGGGTTCCTTCAGGGAGGATGGAGTGGGACAAAGTACCTGCACACGTCCTCTGCCCACTCTGCCTTCTTCCTCCTGTTTCATCCTTTCCCCATGCCCTTTCTGTCCCTGTTCCTTCACTTTTTCCCCCACATTCTAAGCAAATGCTTAGAGGACCAATGGTAAAATGTTGGCTAGTGAAGGGGAATCTGAATCAGAGAGCTGTTTACATTCGAATTACCTTTTACTGTAAAAATGTTTACATTAATGTAATGTACTTAATGTAATGTAAGACTGATTCCATTACAACTACTTTTAATCCTCTCCTCATACCCTACATATCTTAGTCCCTATCCTTGCGCTGGGTCTCCTACCTCAGGCTGGCCTCTCTCCTACCTCTGTGTATTCTAGAGGGCTCCCCTGTCACAGGGGTGTGACAGCTGGCCACTGTGAACACAATGGACAGGGCCACTTTGAAACCCTCTTCCTGTTCTGAGATTCTGAGCTCTGCAAAGGTGCTTCTGAACTCAACAGCCCCTTTTCCTGCCTCAGGGTAAGGATGCACCAAGGCTGGGAGGAAGGTGAAAGATCCTCTTGGAGGTTTCCCCTGCATGGCCCTGTCCACACAGCCTGGAGAACTTCAGCTGGATCTGGGAATTTTACCAACACTTCAACCAGGCTTTTGTTCTTCTGATGTTATACATTCACCCTGTTTTTCCACTGAGAGCTAGAATGAATGCCAGCATTTCTTTGGAAGTTTGATGGTACAGAGTGGACTTCTGTTACAGTGTTGTCAAGAGCGTGACAGGCAAAGGCGCCACTGATGAGAGTGGAGGGAGGGTACTAAATAGACAAAATTTTTTATTTCACTGGTATTTTAATGAGTAAAAAAATATATATAAACAACATAGTAAAGCCATGAGTTCACAGATATTATTGCTTATAGTGAGGAAGAGTAAAAAAGGAGAGAGCTGTATTAAAAGCAATTTAAAGTAAAAGACTAAGAAAATAAGAATAGTAGTGAGCAGGCACTGTAAAAACCAAGAGGGTGGCAAGAATATGGCTGCTGTTGAAGGAATGGCACAAATTCTCAAGACTCCCTTGGTCTCAAACTGCAGCGTGGTCTTTATGATCCTTTAAAAAGCATAGTCCAGGGGCGCCTGGGTGGCTCAGTGGGTTAAGCCTCTGCCTTTGGCTCAAGTCATGATCCCAGGGTCCTGGGATTAAGCCCCGAATCGGGATCCTTGCTCAGCAGGGAGCCTGCTTCCCTCTCTCCCTCTGCCTACTTGTGATCTCTCTCTTTCAAATAAATAAATAAAATATATTTTTTAAAGCATAGTCCATTATTCCCACAGCAACAGAGGCTCTTAATCTCACTGGTCATCCATCTACAAGTGCACGCCACCTCTCCCCTGATAAACTGTAAGCCCAGGCACTACCTGCCACACCTGTGAGGTGCAGGCATGCTTCTGGTCTACCACGTGCCACCTGTGTCTGCTTTGACCTTGGCAAGGGCATGTGTGTGGGAAGCATTTGAAACTGACACAAAATGCAGGGTGTCCCAAACCGTCTTCCTCTGACTCTAGGGGACAGGAGTTGGCCATGCAATCAATACAACCCCTGACCCCCTGTTACCTGGAGCTCTTTCTGCACTGGCTCCTGAACTCTCCTTTGAGAGCCCAAAGTTAGGAACTGAGCATCAGATAGAAAAGTAGAGCTGGGTAAATACGGTTTCTGCTCTGATACCCACTCTAAAATTTATACCTTAATTATGGGATACAGTTTTTGGATGAGCTGGAGAAAGTGACCGCCAGGAAGCAATCATCATTGCTGGTTGATGCTCCCCAGCATCCAGCCAGTTTATGGTCAATAATCCCACTTGGTAAGTTGACTCATCCATTATCTAGTATATGATGTGCTTGTAGTTCACCTTGAAATATACACCAGGAAGTCTCATGACTCAAGGTCAAACATTTTTGGCTGCTTTACTAACATGTTTTACCTTGCTCTTCTGAATGTTTACTTGCTTATACGTCTGTCTGAATTATTTTTCTGGATAAAGATATACGGGCTCATCTCTGTGGCAAAGAACTTAAGGGCCTCCACTGTCTTCTTGTCGATGTACTGAAGCAGATGCTAAATTTTACAATTTGCAATGTTGACCCTTGTGCCTGGTATTCAGAAATGCATCTAAGCCAAGATTCTGAGCTTCCATAAGAAAACAACAATCCAATCTCCAGACTGGCTGACTTTTGATATTTAATACATATTTAAGGAAGCTGGACTCTGGGTACATACAGGAGGGATGATATCCAGCTCACTTCTCTATTGCTCAATTTTTAAGAAGGGTTTGGTTGACAACAACATTCTCTAAGGAGGATGGCCTGGCGAACAGGCAGTACTCTTCTCTCAGCCCACTGCAGTCTACATCAGGCCAGCAGAGAGCTCTGAGCACTGCCAGATAATCTGGCCTTTGGAAGAACCTCTGTGGCTGCATGGCCACAAGCCCACAACAAGGGGCTTCATGAAAGAGAACTTGATGAGTAATGGCTTGCTCCGTGCCCTCTGAGGACTTCCCATGCCATGTCAGAGCCCTGTCTAGCAAGATTCTCAGCATTGGGAGTCATTTGCCTTCACCTGAACACTGAGTAAGTTTTCACCTTGTGGACAGCATGACTCACAGAAATGAGCACCTCTCCCTCAGCACTTGCTGCAGGAGCCAAGAGCAAGAATTCACCTGTGGCAAATGAACAGAACCCCCTCCACGTGCTTAGTGTATGAATACTAAGTCTGTGACTTCATCTTATCTTTTCTGTTTACAGCTCCACTTTAAACTCTCTCAAGCCCAAATTCTTTCTTTGCAAATAACATAAGTCTATTGTGAGAATTTTGAAAGATGTATATAAACTGTTTTGTATTCCCCAGTACACATACTCAGCATATTATAATAATAGCTAATAGTTATTGAGTGCTGTTTGTACCATAACTTATCCTAAGCCCTCTGTAAGTAGATTTAATCCTCACACAACTCTATGAAATTGTTATTAGTATCATCCCCATTTTTTAGATGAGCAAATGGAGGCCCATGGGTTTTTTAAAAATTGATTCAAATCTATCATGGGCAAAACTTGGATTTGAACCCAAGTCCCGAACTCTGATCCCACTACTAGGAGTTACTACTTTAAAGCTATTTTTTTGGTCTTGTTTTTCTTGTCAATTATTTGCTTATTTTCGGAGACTGGGAACAGTCTCATTTAGGGTCACCAACTAGTCCAGAATTTCCCAGTTTTATAATACAAAGGCCCATTTCCCAAGATAGCACTCAGTGGTTTTCTTATTATGTTCTTGATCTTTGTACAGGACCATTGCTAGTACCTACAGATACCTTCATGCATATGAGGAAGAAGAGGTACCTATTTACTTGGATACTTTTGATCTTTCAATGTATTTATGTAAACTGCCTCAAATCCTTTCTAGAATAAGATGGGGTACAGAGAAACAAATATAAATACAGAACTTCACATTGTGTTTAACACCCTTAGAGTTATGAGTATTAGTATATATATATTACCTTTATATCCTTGTTCTGTCTCCCTGAGATCAATTTTGGTTATTGGCTTGAAATCAGTATCCCATAATCGAATACACCCATCTCGTCCACCAGTGGCAAAGCCTTCTTCACAAGCATACATGCTAAAGATTCCAGCCTGTTGAGTAAGGCAGAGAATACTCAATACTGCAATGATCCTAAATAGTCATTATAGTTGGATCTTGATTTTTTTTTTAAAAAAGCAAAAACAAAAAGTTTTTTTTTTAATATCTTGTCCTCTATTGAAATCTTGACAATACACCAGGTAGCCACTTATAAAATCCTTCATTTTGGTTAGATCAAAAATTAATCACAATTACCACCAAAGCAAACCAGTTCAAATGCTCCTTTACCATTACTATACTGATGGCAATTGGAGGAAAAAAAAAAATCATTCACTAATTCCTCGGTTAAAGTCGATATGAAGACCAAACTCTTTGATGTGACTACTAATTCTTATAAAGAAAAGGCAACAATGGAGGTGTTTCAGATAAACTGCCACTCAAAATAACGAAGCAAAGAACATAAACACTTTCACTGGTAAGCAGGTGCCTGAAATGCATCTCAGTGAGCTCAATAAGGCAACACCTGAGCCTAAATGAAGACAAATTACATTTGTGTTAGTTTGTTAAGGATTATATAAAGATGCTTTTTTTCACATGAGAAATAGCTTCATAACTTAAAGATGCTTCTCCACAGGAAAATATTTTGCCCGGTCTCTTGAAAAGTGCTACAGGAATATACTATCGACATAAGATCCAGTGTGAAGAGAAATTAGGTTACTAAGGCAGCTGCTTTTATGCACAAGGACAACTACTAACCTCTGAATTGTTTTAATAGCTGTTTCATAATTAGTAAAGCTAAGAAAGTTGGTTCAACATACAAGACAATGAAAGAGGTAAAATTTCCTAGCTCTTTTGCTAAAATGTGCTTCAACTTTTCTTTGTATTAAGAGTAATAGGTGACCAGTGTGGAGGCAATTAATTACAGGTCTGGTGAGTTTTAAAAAAATTTTTTGCCTTGTTTCCATTCACTAAAATAAGCTTCAGCTTTCACACTCCCCATTCTTCTGGGCATTTCCACTTTATCATCTATAGATACGGCAATGTAACCATTATCATGTGTCAAAAGAGAACAGAATGGTCAGAAGTAAAGTTTGCCTTTGTTCTTACAAAGCGGACCCTCATAAGAGAGAAGTTTATCAATGGTTTCTGTTTGCATTTTAAGAGCTTGTGATTCAGACATGGCGGTGATGCTCATTCAGAGTGAGGAAAAATCTACCCTTACTAACCAATGTAAAAACAATATTTATCTACACTCTTGCTATTCAACACACAGGCCCCAGGCCAGCAGCAATGGCATCATCCCAGACTTACTGAGTCAGAATCTGCATTTTAACAAGATCCCCAGAAGATTCATGGCTACCTTAAAGTTTGAGAAGTATTGATCTAGAAGATGAAAATGATAATAAGATAATTCTATTCTTCTAGATGTTGGTGAATAATAACACTAATCAACCAACAATTGAGGTGAAGGCTAAATTATTAAGCTTTTGAAATATTTCTTTTAGGTGAACAAAAATAATTTGAGAAATCTTTTGTGAATGTGTAGAGAGGGTTCAGCAGGATCAGCTGATTCTAAAGCAACAGGAAAAAAACACATATTTATGATGTCAACTTTTTAAATAAATAATCACCCACTTTCCACATGGACATACTCACACTATGTGCGCCTTGAATGGTGCGGACTAAATTGAGCCCTTTCCAGACATAGATGTCTCCATTTAAAGCACCAGAATAGGTGATGTCTTCTTTGGCACATGCAAGGCAAAGGATGGTCTGAAGATCCCCTGTTTTGCCAAATATCCCTCTTTTTGCAGTCAGGGCATTTCCACAGAGTGTCCAAAACTGCAAAGTCATAAAACGAACAGATCCCAAAATAATGTCTTCATTCTGATGCATCACATTATTGGTATTTGCTTCTATCTGTACATTTTTTTGTCTAAATCTTTTATTGCCCCCTGCCCTTTAATTTTTAACATAAATTAATTAACATAATGTATTATTTGTTTCAAGGGTACAGGTCTGTGATTCATTGTCTTACAAAACACCAAATGGTCACCACAACACATACCCTTCCCAGTGTCCATCACCCAGCCATCCCATTCCCCCACACCCCATCCCTCCAGCAACCTTCAGTTTGTTTCCTAAGAGTGAGTCTCTTATAGTTTGTCTCCCTCTCTGGTTTCCTCTTTTTTCATTTTTCCCTCTCTTCCCCTATGATCCTCTGCCTTGTTTTTTAAATTCCACATGTCAGCGAAATCATATGATAATTATCTTTCTCTGATTGACTTATTTCCCTTAGCATATTACCCTCTACTTCCATCCACGTCATTGCAAATGGCAAGATTTTATTTTTTGATGGCTGCATAGTATTCCATTGTGTGTGTGTGTACATATACACATACATTCACATATTCTTTATCCATTCATCTGTTCATGGAAATCTAGGTTCTTTCCATAGGTCAGCTGTTGTGCATTGCTGCTATAAACATCCAGGTGCATGTGTCCCTTCAGATCTCTAAATATTTGGGGTAAATACCCAGTAATGCAATTGCTGGGTCATAGGGTAGCCCTATTTTCAACTTTTTGAGGAACCTCCATTTGCATCATTTGCTATAGCTAAATGAGGCACATATAATTTAACCTGTTCTACTGCAACCAACAGAACTGTAAAACCTTTCAGCCAACTGATAGCACCATAAGAAAAACTTTAAAGGTATATTTTTTAACTTTCAAAAGTTCTAAAATTCCCAAACTTTACTAATTGCTCAATGGTGATTAAATACAAAAGGTCAATGTTCTCAGAATTGGAATAAAGTGGACCAATCATCAGATTTTTAATTTTTAGGCAAATTACAGAAGCAGTCTAGGTTCACTGTAGAGAAGTTTAGAAATACAAAAAAGTATAAAGAGGAAAACTGAAATATCTACAACATCCTGCTAATGTGTTGATGTATCTTCCAAACATTTTTTTTCAACAATTGGAAACAATGTCTTTTTAATTAAAATTTGTGATAAATCTTCACGGTAGAAATGTTACTCAAAAATTTTTCTATGACTTATCTTTTCATATAGCCAAATAAATGATTAAGCTTTTTAGTTTTCATTGTATAAACTATCATGTGGGAGAATTGTTAAGCATAAAGCTTGAGCTACTTTATAGAAAGCAATAGCAAGACTCCATGGTTATACAGAAATTAAGTATTTTGCTGTGACATGGTTTTTTAAATGCATGAACTGGTATGACTCTCCTGCTGTGTATATAGCCCCTCAGTTTATAAAGGCTCTTTACGTTTATTTGGTCTTCATAATATCCCTTGACAACAGGCTAACGCAGCTATTCTTAGCATTCCCATTTGGAAGTGAGGGCAAAGGGGCCGATGTGGTTTGCTCAAGGTAAGGGTTCAATAGGCGTCTTGCATAAGAAAATATTGAAATCTTGATTTTGCCTTGAGAACTTTAAGTCTAATGAAGATACTTATAAAGCAAGAGACAGTTTCAAGGCAGCATCTTCAGACCACATACAAGTGGCAAGAAAATTCAAAAATAGAGAACCATGTTGAATTACTTGGAATGAGCAAGGCTAAGCTCTGGATCAGTGGTGAGGAAGAAGTTACATTAGGGATGAGAACAGCAGGATTAGGCAAATCCAAGTGACAAAAAGTTTTAAAAAGTGTGAGGAAAAGTCAGTGACAAGCCAAATATTTTTGCCTATAGGAGAGGAAAAATGGTGGCCCTCTCAGAGTAGTTAAGTACTGAGGGAAGCAGTTCTGGGATGGTTGTACCACTGGGGAGGTCTGGGACTCTGGAGGAGTAGCCCTTAGGGAGGATGAGAGGCGGATGTGCAACAACATGAGACAATACAGGATTCTTCTCTCATAAAGGAGGCAAGTATCGACTCTGGTCATTGGTTTCTTTGGGTACATACTACTTTTAAAAGTACACATGGAAAGAAGAAAAAGATCTGGAGAAAAGATGGTTAGGTCCACGCTTTGGGAAAACATTTAAGTATTAACTTGGAACCTGAACAAACAACTAGACGTAAACACTTACTGGTGGTACAAACATGCCAAAAACCAAAGAAGGTAGCCATTTCCTTTTCTCACCATGCCTCCCATACATGAAGATTAAAAGTAGAGTAATAATTTTGTAATCATTATCCCTAAAGAAGAGTAATTACTTTATAGCTATTATTTAACTTAGAATGTGCACCTCTGATCTGAGTTGCTGAAACACTTTTAAAAATTTTTGGTATTTAACATACAGTGCAATGTTGGTTTCTCAAATAGAATTCAGTGATTCATCACTTACATACAACACCTGAGTTACTGAAATATTTCTAATGGACAACCACAAAACAGAGACCATCCTCCTCAGACACAAAGGTTTTCTGATTAAATCATCCAGTAAAAGGCAACAATGTCAACATGAAACATTCCAAATAATCCAATGACTCTCTAAAAGTCACATATAGATGTAATGCCAGGACAGGTAAGAGATTTTTCATAGAAATGGCAAATCTCTGATCCTGTCTTCTTGAAAAGCACTTGCTACTTGGAAAACATGACCATTTACGGTAGCAACACATCAGTAAATCCACATCAAATGAACAGACATTGTTTATCTTCCCCAAACTCCATTGCCAGATTGTAATGCTAATTTTGTTAGAACTGGCAGCTACCCTGGAGTTCATCTGGCTCTAGGTAATCTCCAGTGTCCCTTCTATCTGTGACTAGGGACTAGAGAAGGATTGACAATATCCACAAACTTGGGAGGCTCATCTGCTGTGAAACCAAGCAAGCATGACAATGCTCAACTGCTCCTGTTTTCAAGCATTCATTTCAGGTAATTGAAATTTGCCTGTCTGCCAAGCCCTGGGAATTTGCAAAAACAAGATTTCACTCTAGCTACACAATTTCACATAAAAATGTTTCCTGGGAGTGTATCAAAGATATTTGCATGCAACTTGTGACTGGAATCATTCATTTGCTGTTAGGTAGGTTTGGCGGAGGGTGGGGATGGGGAAGGTGGGCTTCCTGGAATTGGTTATAGAAAATACAGATAATGAAAAAAAAAAAAAAGAAAAGAAAATACAGATAATGAAAATATTTGTCGAAAGCTGCTCAAACTTGTGGATTTCCTTCTAAACAAAATCAATAAAGATGGCTGGATGGGCATTTGCAGATTATTCCATTTGAGGTAAAAAAAAACAAAACAAAAAACTTATTTTTGCTTAGAAAAAGATGCCTGGGGGCACCTGAGTCCCTCAATCAGTTAAGCGTCTGCCTTAGGCTCAGGTCATGATCCCGGGGTCCTGGGATCCAGCTCTGCATCGTGGTGCCTGCTCAGCAGAGAGTTGGCTTCTCCCTCTTCCACTGCCCTTCCTCCTGCTTGTGCTCTCTCTCAAATAATATTTTGAAGAAGAAGAAGGAGGAGGAGAAGAAAGGAGAAGGAGAAGAAAGGAGAGAGGAGAAGGAGAAGAGAGGAGGAGGAGGAGGAGAATAGAGGAGGAGGAGAAAGAAAGGAAGAAAGAAATGCCTGTCTGCAAAAACATAACACACTTAATGGGATAAACAGCTCTGTTTTCAAGTGAAGTTCTAGGGTTTTATGTGCCTCTGTTTTTAGAATTAACTGATTCAAAGACCTAAGCAAGGATGGAAAGAAATAGGGAAGATGCTGGAGAAATTATTAATTAAGCAGCTAATCTGTTATTTTTCATAATCTCTTCTTGGTTGAGGGGTTGGGGGGAGTCAGGCCAAGACAGATCACTGAAGAAATAATTTCCAAGTGGAAGGAGTTCTACACAGGGCGCCAGAGACTGAATTTAAATCTTATCTGTGCCACCATATTTGTGATCCCAGGAGAAGGGAAAAAAATTATTATTGTGCCCTCACTTGCGCCACACACTATTTAATGTAACTCTTAATAAATTCAGATGGTAGTGATCTACAACCCTCTAGTTTCTTTTTCTTTTTTTTAAGATTTTATTTGACAGAAACACAGCAAGAGAGGGAACACAAGCTGGGGGAGTAAGAGAGGAAGAGGCAGGCTTCCCGCTGAGCAGGGAGCCTAAGGCAGCTCCATCCCATGACCTTGGGATCATGACCTTAGTCTAAGCTTAAAAACCCAAGTACCCCTTGTTTTGTTTTTTAGAGAAATTCAGCCTCAGGGAGATTAAGTAGCTTTCCCAGAGTCAAGAAGAAGGAGGTAAAGATTAGGACTGGAAATCAAATAATCTTCTGCATTTTGGCTTCCACACTGTAGGATATGCAGGTTGGATGATGGCTCTGGGGTCAGAATCCCAGACTTCTAGAGAGCTACCAGAGCCTCCGGGAAACCAGGCTTATCATGACCTCACATAATTCTTTGATTGTGGGTTAAGAGAACAATTCAGTGCCTTTGCAATTTGTTAGACTGATCAGAAACTCATGTTGGCAGATACATTTATCTTTGATTAACAAAAACTGTAAAGGGAATTACTATTTAATGGCTATTTTCTGGCCAAAATTTTTCAAAATACTGGTTTCCTAGGAAAATTCGAAAAGAGGGTCTTCAATGATGAAAACATTGATAATCTTTGAATATATAGATGGGCTAAGGACCTTTCTGCTCCTGAGTGCCAAGATTCTATGGGTGACCAATGCCTCCCCATTAACTCATGACTGAAGTGCCATCCCCCCCCCTCCTTTGGGTAATGCTGCCTTCCAAGCTCTCCCTACCAAACTTATCTACCCACCAAGGCTCAGCTCAAATACATTCCCTTTCTGAACCGCTTAACATTCCTCTAACCAGTTGGGATCTCTCCTTTATCACTAGAGAATTTTGGTTTTGCTCTTATAGATTGTTCTAATATTTTAATTGCTATACATCAAGGAAATTGAAAGTAGGGTCAGTTTTTTTAGTCCTTCACATGATAGAAACACAACTAATGTTATCAAATTTAATGAGTCTTTCAGGTGGACTACATAAAACAATGAAGGACTCTCCAACTGCTGCCAAAGCAAAAAGTCCCTGTATGTGAACAAACATATTCTCAGGTTTTTGCACAAGGATAACAAAATGTTAATGAAGCCCTAAGGTATTGGTAGGATACTTGATACCTTTGAGTAATAGAGCCTATAGCTTTATCTTTTTGTTTTTTCATTACTTTTTTCTTATTTTGGAAATATGTTATTATAAAATAATTTTAAAAATAAAGAAAAAATTAATCATCAGCTCATCTACCCAGCATTAACTGTTTAACATTTTGGGATATCTTCCCAGTTTATTTCCTACACAAAAACACAGGGGGCGCCTGGGTGGCTCAGTGGGTTGGGGTCTCTGCCTTCCGCTCAGGTCATGATCCCAGGGTCCTGGAATCGAGCCCCACATCGGGCTCTCCACTCGGCAGGTAGCCTGCTCCCCCTACCCCTCTCTCTGCCTGCCTCTCTGCCTGCTTGTGATCTCTATTAAATAAATAAATAAAATATTTTTTAAAAACATAGATTACTTCATTACTTGTGATCTCTGTCAAATAAACAAATAAAATCTTTAAAAAAAGATTATTTCTAAAGTAAAAAGAAAAAAAATCAAAGCAACAAATTTACCACAACCAGTAGACTGTAAATAAATCTTGCTTATTTCCTAATAACACTAAAAAATCATCTAAACCATGACTTGTAATGATTGCACAGTATTTCTTCCTATGGATATACCATATTTTATTTAACCACCTGGGGGCAGTTAGGTGGCTTCAGGTCTTCTTTTGTCTGGTTTTATTGGCTTTTGGTAAATTATTCAACAATGAACCCATCCTTGGTTCATACTCCTAATGATTTCCTTGAGATAAATTCCAAGATATGAAATTACTGGTGGTGCACTCTTTGACAGCATACATACTAACACTGGAAAGAAATTCCTGGCTAAGAGGATACCAACATTTCTAAAGCTACTGATATATATTACTGAATTTCTGGACAAAAAGTCCAGAAATATTCATTTCTAGTACTCATTTACCCCTCCACCACCAATGTTTGAAAGTGTTCATTCACTAAATCTTTGCCAACACTTGGTATATCTTAATCATAATTTTGATGGATTAAAAAATAATGTTATTTTAAAATTTCTACTCCTTATTAACAAGGTTTAGACTTTCATGTATCTATTAACCAACAATGTTTCTGTTTTTGTCAAGCATAATGTCCTTTGTCCATTGTACAGGATTGTTGGAGGTATTGACATTTCAAGGACAAACCCAAATTCTATCTACCATGCTTGTGGCTACGCTTTGCTCATTTGTGGTTTGCCTCTTGTTTCATAGGGGTTGGGGGTAGGTAGACAATGTTTTAATGTTTATATAATTGAATCTATAATGTTATACTTTATGGTTTCTTACTTTGCTTTTACATTCAGAAAGGCCTTTCACCTACTTGACTTAAGCATTTACTTAGATATTCTTCTAGTTATTTTATGGATATTCTTCTAGTTATTTTTATAGTTTGTAACTCTGGGGTGCCTAGGTGGCTCAGTGAGTTAAGCCTCTGCCTTTGGCTCAAGTCATGACCTCAGGGTCTTGGGATCAAGTCCCACATGGGGCTCTCTGCTCAGCAGGAAGCCTGGTTCCCCCACCCCCCGCCTGCCTCTCTGCCTACTTGTGATCTGTCAAATAAACAAATAAAATCTTAAAAAAACAAAACAAAACATGTAACTTCTGGATTCACAAAGAATTTGTTCTAGTGTATTGTATGAAGTAATAATATATCACTTTTTTCCCCAAAATAGTTAACAAACTGTCCTACAGCCCACTGGTCAAGATACTATTCTAAATTATTATCCCTTTTAAAGTCTATTTCTCAGCTTTGTTTTTTGTTGTGTTGTTGTTCTTATTGATCCTTATCCCAGTCTGATACATTTTAATTTCATAAAATGCTTAGTTCAGTTTCCTCTTCATTGTCCCTTTTTTATCCAAGTTCTTGATTTTTTTTTTACCTTTCAGACTAACTTAGAATAATTGAAAAGGAAATGTCAGACAACAGTAAAAAAAAACTTCTAGAGATTTTAACTGACCTTGTACTGAATGTAACTGAAATGTTTGTAATTTTTAGATGTGTCCAGAACCAAGGCTGCCTCTTCATTTGTTCAAGCCTTTTTTTTACATTCCTCTGTAGAGTTTTATAATATTCTTTAAGTAAGTCTTGCATCCCTCATTATATTTATTTCTGAGCATTTGATCACTGTCCCTAACTATGAAGTAGGAACAATGGGGAGGATCATAAAAAACTAGACTCAAAGAAGAATGAAAGAATTGGGAAACAGGAGGAGTTGGTTGGGGGAATAATACAGATAACCTACTCTGTTCAGACAAAAATGCAACGTTTTTGTACCAGCAAGATCCACACAGGCTGAAGTCAAGCAAGTAATCCTTATATTCTTTCAGTTATGAACTTTTACTTCTATTAACTTCTATTAACCTGTAGTTACAGGTCCTGTAGGACAGACAGAAGATCCTGGGGCATATCCCAGGGTCCAGTGGAAATTTTTGCTGTATCAGAGCAAAGAAAGTTAACAGTTTTGACTTTGCTCCCTTTTTAACAAAATAGAAGCAAATAGCTGAAGGTAGGTCCTGAGCCACTTGTGGTAATTCAGTCTATGTAGTCTACGGGAAGACAGGGGCATTTAAAAACCAATGACCCAGGTAGGTTTGTACTATGTATCCCTCTATTTCTAATTCTAACCCAACAAAGCACGCTCCTTCTAAAAGAACATATACGAACATGACAGTTTTGATATGCAGTATGTGTAAACTTTCATCAAAATGTAAAAACGTAATTCATAGTACTAAAATCAGAAGCTTTTTAAAACTTGCAATCCTTAGAAGTACTCTGAGTATTCAGTTTAGCATTTAATTAACATGAAGTTTTCTTTTCAGTTGCCTCCTGGACACTCCCCTTGATAGTCCCTACTCTGTAATTCTCAGAGTTCCATCAGCTGAGGTCAGCTTGCTTCACAATCAAAGAAGCAGGTACAAGGGCTCCAAATTTAAGATAAATAAAGCTGAGCCATTTCTCAACACCCAATTATACATATAAGCACCTTAAATTCTTTTCATACAAGTTACCCCAAATTTTTTTAAATAACTACTTTACCTTTATATGTTTTACTCCACAGCTAACCACTCTGTTTGGCTGATATGGATCCCAGGAAATATCAAAAATCTGTTTAAAAAAATTAAAAATTGCTATGTTGGTCAACTGTGTGTTTTTGCTTTCTTTCAAAATCAGTTCAACCTCTAAGACTTCATCCTAACACTTAGGACACAACGTTACCTGCATAGACTGAACAATGGGGATTTTGCTTGGTGATGGGTCAGGAGTTGCTAACACATGTTTTATTGCCTCACATCTACTTACCTTAGGCCTGAATAAAGAAGTAATAATTAACCACAATCCATGAGACAAACATGTGTCATGTTTTTAACTTGGTCCATCGCGATGACTTAGAATAATTTTTTGATCAAATTTTCTATACCTTGACACAATGATAATAAAATACTTTTGAGATAGCTTTATAATAAAAACAGAAAGAGTTACAAAGTGTTTCTTTTAAGTAGGAAGATGTTTAGTAGTCAAATGCAATTCAAAGTGGCCAACGCTTTCTCATAATCATAGAGGTTAATATTCATAAACATAAGGCAGAGGCATTTATTTGGCACCTAACTTAGCCCACCTAAAATAGTCCTTTAGCCTGTCATTTTAATCTGATCCAAGATACTATTTTATTTTCAGTTTTCCAAGGAACTGAAAACATATCCACTAATACTACTTGCCATTCTTTAAGAAAAGCAACCAGTTTGCCAGCAGGTTTGCATTTTGGGAACAAGAAAGAGAAGACTGTGTCAAACCTTAGGGTCAGATCACCCATGGTAATTGCTCAGAGTGCATATTTCACCAGCCCAGCTGAAAGATTCTGACTTTGTGGGTCAGAAACTGGGCCCAGGGAGCTGCATTTTTTTTTTAATTTTATCCATTCATTTGATAGAGATGACATATAAGCAGAGAGGCAGGCAGAGAGAGAGAGGAAGGGAAGCAGGCTCCCCGCTGAGCAGAGAGCCCGATGCAGGGCTCAATCCCAGGACTCTGGGATCACGACCTAAGCCGAAGGCAGAGGCCTTAACCCACTGAGCCACTCAGGCGCCCCAGGGAGCTGCATTCTTAAGCAGACCCCAAGAGAGTCTTAGGAAGTCAGCCCATAGACCACATTCTGTGAAGTTCTAATGGAATGACTAATTGTCAGTGCTGGAATCTAAACCAGAGAAAGAGCTTAGGCTGCTAATTTCTTATCACATATGAAGGAGAAATATGGACCAATCATCAGAGAGAAAAGGAGGACATATAATCCTCAGTTAGGTAGAAAGGAGCAATTATAGACCACAGAAAGAGCACTGAAGAAAGTACTTGGTCCAAGTACCAGGCTCCAATGAGGCCCATTTTATCTATGCAACCTCAGGCTAGTCTTAGCATCTCTAAAATAAATGACATCACCTCAGTTCTGTTATGAGGTCAATTAAGATAATGTATGTACAATCATGTTACAGGCTATAAAGCACTCATTACATACATGAGTGCTAGGGATTAAGTATTTTAGCCACTAAAATAATCTTGAAGATAATCATTTGCCCATAAGGAGCCAGTAATGATTCATATTGGCACCAGTAATAAAGACTAAAATGGATACAAATTATGGAGTCTGGGAGAACAGTGTTCTAAAAGAACAGTATTTCATTACAACATTCTAGGCTCTTAAAATAAAAGAGTTTGCACTAGAGTAGTACTACACATTTCATGATCTACTTCTAAGTGGAAAGTGTAAAATACATGAACAAAACAGTAAGAAATTCACATATTGATCTAGTCCAATCCAACTTACTTTATAAGATATGACAGGATTATCACAAACAGAAACAGTAACATCCAAAATGTGAGTACCACAAATATTTTCAACCTGCTCATTAAGTACTAAGTTAATACCAATTAATTACCAATAAATTAATGACCTGGGAGTAGAGCTCAAGCAACACTACACTGTAAAACCTCCCTAGGGAATTCTTATGTGTGGCTAACAGTAGGAACCATTGGGACCAGAAGGGTGTCATGCCTCTTCCAACACCAAAGTTCCAGGGTTGGTCATTCCTGGGCTTTCTGAGAACTTAATCAATCCTTGAGTATAATTTTCCCAAATGTGCAGCAACAACTATGGGGTCATCTTAAAACCATGATTTCCCATCGATGAATGAAGAAAAAAATTTAGAGCTCAAACGAAGGAAAAGACAGTGAATTTAATATCTAATTTGGGCTTCATTTGGCATGGACACTGACATTGAGGAAACAAAATACAAAACTAGCCATCAATGTAAGACAGTCATGCATATTCATTTTTCTGAAATTAGAAAATCGAGACAAAAAAAGTGGTCAAATTATTTTAATTATGCAAGACAATGGAGAAATAGATTTCTGACCTGATTCATATCCTATCTTGCCTGCTATGACTATATGGAATTATTTCTGATCACACTGAATTCAATATGATAAGCAGGCCACAGTTTATATTCAAGATTCTCAAAATAAAAAAAGAATCCCAAAGTTGTCATTACATTCTTTTGAAGTTAAAATTTATACACTGTGGGGTAGCTGGGAGGCTCAACTGGCTAAGTTGTTAAAACTGTCTGCTTTCTGATCAGGTCATAATCCCAGGGTCCTGGGATCAAGCCCCATGTTCAGCTCCTTGCTCAGCAGGGAATCTGCTTTTCCCTCTGCCCCTCCCCCTTGCTTGTGCATGCTCTCTCTCTCTCTGAAACAAATAAATCTTTAAAATAAAATAAAATAAACTATACACTTGAAACACATTTTGTGAATATTTTCTAACTACTTCCATTTCTAAATGAATACAACTAAACTTTGCATATAATTTCAAATTCAATTCTATTTTGATTTTATCAAGATGCTAAGTGCCAATATCAAAAATTTTCTTTGCCTATGAAAAGTAGTAACAATTTAAAGAAAGCATCCGATCATCAGAAGAGATCATGCTGACATAGTTATTAATCATAAATTAATTTTTAAAGACAGTTTTTAGGTTGAATATGTAGGAAAAGTCTTTATATGGAAAGTTTACTTTTAAAACTAGGACAACTCTGGGAAGCTACCTCACAATTCCCTCACACTTAGAAAAACCGCATAGTTCAATCCAACAAGCTCTTCTTACCCGGTCAGAGTGGCCAGTGGCAGAGGCCAGAAGTTTTCCCTTCCTCCAGTCCCAAATGCAAACTGTGTTTTTGGCATCCAATCCCACAGAGGCCAAACGCTAAGAATAAGAACAATAATTTAATAGCTGAAAATGATGAGTACATTTCTTATTATCCATCACTTCTTTCAACAAATTGTCACTGATGACCTACTCTGGGCCAGCCATTGAACATCTGCAAAAAAATGATTTCTCAAAATCCATCTTAAGTCCACAACTAAAGATATCACAGATTATTTCTATTAGCACATACTGAAATTTCAAAAATATAAAAGCTACAACTCATTTGTCACAAAGCCTCTGATTTAACTAGTTGATATCAGAGGAACACAACTTAAAGGCAAGATTCAAAAATTTTTTTCAAAGTTTTTAATTTTTAAATTTAAAATATTAATGTGAGAGTAAAGACAGTCTAGGATTCTATAGACTAAAAGTCTTGCCAAACTACTTCAATGAAAGGGTTTGACGAACACATAGGGAAGGAAACTCAAAGAACATTACATTCATTCTTAATTTTCTTAGTTCCGCAAACATTTTAGGTGACACATTGGCAAAAGTAATCTGGTACTTCATCTCCTAGCCTAAATGCTTTAGGTTTATATCAGAGCTTGTTCTCAAGGGAAAAGATAATTTAACACATTTAAGTATACACAAAATCAAAAGTATCCAAACATGTATTAGAAACACCAAACATCAGAGGGAGGTTCTAGCAGGATGGCCCCGCCTACAGAAATGATACTGTGTAATGGACAGAGGCCTGGACTGGGTGTAAGTCAATTTGACTTCTCTTCTGACTTGTGAGGAGGCAGACCTAAGACCTTGCAAAATTAATTAACCTCATTAAATTATGTTTTCCTCATATGTAAAATGAATAAAAAATATTTGTTAGATCTACTTTACAGGATTATTGTATGGACTGGTGAAATAAGTCAAAGGGTTTTGAAAGTATAGTTTCACCCAGGTAATAAGAGTATCTGAGCTTATGTATTTCACTCAATATGTTTGAGAGTGTGTGTGTGTGGGTGCGTGCATATAAGTGGAATGATAGTCACATATGGCTAAATGCAAATGTGTTATGCAGGGATTATTCAGTTTTCTTCAGTAAAGATGGCTTCGATCAATAATGTTTACTATAAAAAATACATAGTTGGAACTTTAAAAATGTGCCCTTAAGAAAGGGGGTCCTTATTGGTTTTTTCTTTGCTGTAAGTTTTAATAGAGCATCGCAGCAATGGAAATTATAATATATGGTTGCATTTTTGTCCATATAAGAAAAATCTGAAGTGTGTGAATTCCATTTAGTTTTTTTTTTTTTTTTTTGTAACAAGCATGGGTACTAAAGTAAAACCCACATTTCTTGATTGAAAAAAGCCCAAAGTAATCTACTTCATTCATTTGTAGTAACAGGCCCCATGGCTATCTAAAAAGCATTTCTATTGCCTTTTGTTGTTTGAGAGGTGATGGGCCATTTGTCATTTTCTAAATATCACTCCATTCCAGTGAACTCTGTCCAGGGAATAAGGCAGACCCGAAGCAATAGGCATCAACAAGCCAGGAAATCCATCACAGCCAGCAAATAGGTTATTTTTCTCAGCTAACAATTAAGTACCATGCAGCCCACCCCGACCCTCACCCTTCCAAATGGAACCTAAAAGAGAACAGCTAAAATTTTAACACAAACTAACAAAGAACTCAACATTAAATCTGGATTTCTTTCTGCTGCATTATAGTTTTCTTGTGATGCTTCTGAACAAATTCTGATGTTTGCTAAAAAACCAAAATCAGAGAATGTGCATACAGGTACTCATCTCAGCATATGTTTACACTTGTACTTGGGTACACACTCAGACATTCATTCAATTTAGTCAGGAATCCACTAACTGCAAATCTCAACAAATGAGACTACCCAGCTCTTTCTCCATAGACATGGAATCACAGTGGACTAACCTGGATGAGATTACAGAGTAGTTAAATCAAAAATTATGTATGCCAGGGGCCTACATGTGTACTGAATCTAATTAATGATCACTACCCTCTCAAAACAGCAGGAAACACTAAGTAAATGTAACTGTTTGAAAAGTGACTCAGACCAGCTCAAGTCCTATAATCCACTCAAACTGCCCCAAACTCTCAGGCTGGTTAAGCCTCGGAATAATAATTGCACAGGTCTTTCCACAACATGCCCCTACAGAATTAACTCTGAAATTTGCCAAAAATTGAATTGAAAAAAGTTAATTGGCAGATATATGAGGAAGGGTGGCCCAGGATCACAGAAAAGGCTGGGGAAAAGGCACAGCCTTAGTGAGCAGGTGAAGGCAGTACAAGTCAGGAATCCTCCCTGGGTGTGTGGATTGCCTTTTCTGTTACACAGTTTGAAAACTGACATGTAACTGTCATCTGTAACATTAACAAATCTTTTCTGCCAAAGGCTGCTGGAAGTCAAAGGCCAGAAGCAAAGTTTGTTAGGGGTCCTGGGAAGGCTTCAGGAAGTGTGTCCTTTGAAGACCTTTGAAGTATCTTGGAAGAATGAATCACTTTAAGTGGCAAGGAGGGTGAGTAGGGCACTCAAGGTGGAGAAACAGTATGAGGGAGGGGCTGAAGGAACAAAAGTGCAAGGTCTGGTAGAGGAATCTCATGGATGTGTCCAGTGTGACTGCAAGGAGATAAAAGACAAAGCTATAAAAGTTGGGTAGCCTAGAATACCCAGCCACAAAGTGTGGACTTCATTCATGAAGTTCTCCAAGCTTTTGGTGTTTTTAAAGTAATGTTTTCACTAGTCTGTGACCCAGCAATCGTACTACTGGGCATTTTCCCAAAGATACAAATGTAGTGATCTGAAGGGGCACCTGCACCCCAGTGTTTATAGGAGCAATGTCCACAATAGCCAAACTGTGTAAAGAGCCCAGATGTCCATCAGATGAATGGATAAAGAAGATGTGGTATATATATACACATATATGTATACATATATATATACACACACATATGTATACATATATATATATATATACACACACACATACACAATAGAGTATTACTCAGCCATCAAAAAAATGAAATCTTGCCATTTGCAACGACATGGATGGAATTAGAGGGTATTATGCTAAGGGAAATCAGTCAGTCAGAAAAAGACAATTATCATATGACCTCACTGATACGTAAAATTTAAGAAACAAGGCAGAGGATCAGAGGGGAAGACAGGAAAAAAATGTAACAAGCCGAAACCAAAGATGGAGACAAACTGTAAGAGACTCAATCTCAGGAAACAAACTGAGGGCTGTTGGAAGGGAGGTGGGTGAAGGGATGGGGTGAATGGGTGATGGACAGTGGGGAGGAGATGTGTTGTGGTGAGTACTAGGTGCTGTGTAAGACTGATGAATCACAGACCTGTACCCCCGGGACAAATAATACATTATATGTTAATTTTTTAAAAGACAATAGGTAAAATCCATAATTTTAAAAAATAATAAAATAATGCTCTCACAATTTTTTTCAGTTGGTGAAATGTTTTAGCAAGCAACCAATGGTGTGGAGACAAGTTAGAGGTTGTTTCAACTGTCAGGCAGGCCATGGATTTGGAACATAAAGGACAGTGGCAGAGAATGGGTAGGTGAGACTGTACGTGACAGTGACTATATAAAGATTGTCACAAACACGCAGGACTCAGTGGCTGCTTGAATTTCAGGGAATGGGTAGGGAGAAGCAGGAGTTAGAAGAGACCTCAAGGTAAAGATTTAAAGAGAATCTTCTCAGTGAATTATTAGGAGGTGGTGCTATCCTCTAAAAGCAAAGGGAACAAAGGAGATGCTCAGGGCTTGAAGTCTATGGAAAAGGTTTGGTCCAACTCGGATTCCAAATTTAGGAAGCTAAAATGGAAGACGAAGTGGAATTGCTGATCAACTTCAGTCCATACTTCCTTCTGTAGGCTTTTCAACCAATAAGGAGACTGAGAGAAACAAAACTGGGGCCCACCCAGAGCTGGATGTCAGAGCAACAGCTGGAAAGGATCTAACGGGGGGATTCTAGGAGATGGACAAGTGGAGGCAGCAAGATTAGTAGACCTTTTGAGCCTGTAAGCTATGTGCACTGTAATTCAAAGTGACTTGTGAGACATGATTAAAGTAAACAGAAATGGAAAAAGATACACACCTGTCCATCTGAGTCGAAAGCCAGGCAGGCGACTCCATGGGTATGGACATCTTTAAGAATAGATATCGTCTGGACATTATAGGAATCCCATATACATATATATGGCTCCTTCCCAACTTGGCCAGTTGCAACAAGAGTTTTATCTGGGTGTAAGGCAAGGCTGAAAAAGAAAAAAAAAAAAGCCTCTTTCCATATCCTCCTGAACAAAGTTAAGGAAAATATATATTTTTTAAATCCACATTTGTTTCTCATTTCAATCATCTAACAAGAGAATCTCAAGAGTCTGAACCGTCCTCAAAGTGATAAATTACCTGGCTGGTCTAATGGAAATGTTGAATGGCAAAGGAGGCTTAGCACAGTTTAACAATAATTTCATCTGATCTTACCCATTTGGTTACCTTGAAAATCAGACACTATTATGATAATTTTATGCTTAGAAAACCTAGGTGGTTCTATAATTGCTTTATGTCAGGATATTTACTTACTGACTTTGAAAATATTACTCAACTTTTTCAAGTTAGCTTTTGACTTTAATTTGAAAAAAAGAAAAAAGCTGTTGATAGGAGAAAGTGTGCTTCTCAATTAATTAAACCTGCTTGCACAAGTTCCGGGAGGCCATCCTCATTAGGATTTCAAAGCACAGAGGGGTCTCAGTCAAGTGCTGTTTCTGTGTCTGTTGCCATAGATTATGTACAGCATTTTTTTTTTAGATTATGTATTTTAAATGAAAATATTTTACAGAAATCACTAACACCAAAAGAACCACAAATTACCATGCTCGTGGTTTATTTAACATTATTCCTTTGCAGTCCAATCAAAAGAAAACCTTGTCAAATACCAACTAGAATTTCAGGGAGTCTGGAGCAGTCAAGAGGAAGAAAGGTCATTATTGTTATTCCTAGATGAGCAATTACTCTAATGTTTTAATATCATTGTGTAAAGAAGTCGTGCTTTTCTAAAAACAGGTGTTGAGAATTTTTTTAAAAAGGTGCATTACCTATATAAAAGACTAGCAGGTGACTGTTTACACAATAAAAGAATTTTGATTTCAACATTTACACAATTGACTTTTTTTTCCCTTTTCAACTTTCAGCATGACTTTAATACATATATGCTCTATAAGCAGCCCTGGATTGGCAGGGGCCTGCCCCTTACTACCTCTGGTTCTTTGGGTTTGTTCATCTGTCTCAGGGTCCTTGTCTATAAAATGGAGTTATGACATAAACGTAGACAATATACAGAACACAGAGCTTTCAGTACAACACCGGGCTCAGAGTAAGCACGCAAAGCAAGTTTCATTATCAACGTTTGTGTAACTAGCATTTCTATACAAGCAACACATGCTTATCTCTGGATGCAGTGCGTCTTTCAAACAGATTACTTCTGCCTGCTCTCTGGCCTCCTGGTGTGCTATCCCCAAGTTCTGCAGCAACCAAGCTCCCTTGGCTATCCCTCTGAGCTCGTCCTCATCCTCTGAGCTCCCCCTCATCCTCTGAGCTCCCTTCCTGGGCCTCCCACCAAACCCAGTGCGGTCTTTTGCCCAGAACCCTTGAGTGCCCTCCCCTTTCCTCACCGAGGGCTTCCCCAGGCCCTTGTACCCTGGCGCCGCAGTGCAGCAGTGCAGCCTGTCTTCCAGGGTGTTCCCATTGCCCCCACTGCACCGGTCCTCAGGTCCTCACTCCGCACGCTGGAGGCCCGTTCCACCTGCACTCTCCTGCGCAGACTGGTGCTTCGTTGGTTTTTTTTTTTTTTTTTTAAGATTTTGTTTGACAGAGATCACAAGCAGTCAGAGAGGCAGACAGAGAGAGGAAGGGAAGGCTCCCTGCTGAGCAGAAAGCCGGATGCGGGGGCTCAATCCCAGGGGATCATGACCTGAGCTGAAGGCAGAGGCTTTAACCCACTGAGCCACCCAGGGGCCCCTTTTGTTTTCTTTTAAAACAAGGTGCAGGTGGAGCCCGCAGGGGAGAAGGTGTGAGTCTGGGGCCAGATGCAGGGGCAAGGAGAGGATGGGATGGGAGGGACTGAACCTTACTTAGGGTCCGCTCAGAGGACCACCTATCAGGCCCCAGGTGCTGCTGTCATAACACCTCTTGCCAGAAGAAGCATGATCTAGGGGGATCTCGGCAAGTTCTGCGGGGGCGGTTCAGGAGTACACAGATGAGGAACACTTGGGTGCTCCAGGTGCCAGAGGCCCCTCACGGGGGACGCCTCTGTAAGAAGTTTGGCTCGTATCACCTGTCAGGAAAACCCCAGTCCTCCGTGATGCCTCGTGCCCTTTCCCCTGTCCCTCAGAGTCATGGTGGGGAACACTTCGGCCCAGGGGTCAGGCCAGGTGTTGGGATGGGCTCTGGCCCAAAGGCTATGCAGGGGCAGTACCGCCCGAGGCCAGAACCCGAGAGTGAAATGCACATAGCCCCAGCTGCAACTCTAGTCTCCGACCTTCTCGGAGGAAAGACTTGGACCTTGGCGTTTTCTGCAACGGCTGGGACCCAATCCACCAGCAAAGGTCCAAGGCCACAGCAACCGGAATACACGTTCACTGCACATCTTCAGGGCCAGTTGTTCCTCTGGGCAACAGGGAGTCGTCCAGAATTGTCCCAGGAGATCCCTGCTGCCAGTTCCTCAAGCTTCTCCCCCGAAGAACCACAGAGCTTTGCTTGACAGGGTTCAACTGCCAGCGGCCTGAGATGGGTCAGTGGGGCTCTGCACTCCAGCCCCCTCTATCAGCTGATGTTCCCCTGTGAATATGGTCCGGGATGACCATGGGCCTGGGCACGGCCTGGGCGGGGTGGGGGCAGTGTGAGGTTTCCCAGGAAGGCAAACAAAGGTCAGGTAGGCTTCGTGGCTTCTGATGTGTGGGGGAGTGAGTGCAGGTCCAGATACAGGAGTTAGGGAAGAGATGCTCTGGGAGGCACTGCGTGTCAGAGGCGGCTCAAAGGGTGGGATCCGGCCCTAGGTGCTGTCTCCACCACCACTCTCCACATAGGAAGGCCCACCCCCCAGATCTCAGTTCTACGGCCTTTAGAGGAGTCCTGAGATAAGAAACACCTGGGAGCTCTAGGATAAGAAACACCTGCGTGGCCAGGATCTGCATCGCCATCTAACAAGGGCTTGCTGGAAAATATATCCTAGGGAATCTTTATACAGAGTACCAGAAAAAGGTAACACATATAAAAGGGGCAAAGGGCATCCATGTACAAAGACAATACTCAAATTCAGTCCTGCAGACAGTAGCAGAAAATGAGATGGGCCAGGTAGGCCAGGGCAGCCTTATAAGCCCTTTTAAGCAGGCCAGGAAGTCAGGGCACGACTGCCAATTATTAGAGGACATGGCATGAACAGTTGCATATTTTAGTAAGGTAACTCCAGCAGCAGTGAGGCAATGGGAAGCACAGATGGGTGAGAAGTATTAGGAGAAGAGCCAAGGAGGCCAATAAGGGGATGGGTGACAGTTAAGTAAGGAGGGGTAGGGCGGATGGAAAAAAAGAGTCAAGAGATACTTAAGGGAAAGAGAAAAAATTTTTGGATGCTGAAGGCAAAGGAAAAGCCTAAGCATGTTAAATTGCCTGAAGTTACTTGCTTGGGCAACTTTTAAACTCACAGAATTTGCAGCATTAGAGTTTAAAGACTATGGGGCCTGATCTTGGGAAAAGATGGCCTAGCCCAATTTTTAGTGAGAAAACCAAGGAGATCCCTCAGGTTAGGACTATGCTCAGAGTCCTAAGGGCTATAAAGAAGAGGATCTGACCGGAACATCACATGGTAGAGTAAGCAATAAAGTGCCTGCAGAAGAGGGAGCAAATGATGCCAACAATCATGGCTGCCGTATTGTCTCACCGCTGCTGTATTGTTTCACCACACTGATGTGGGCAATAGGTTCTACACAAGAACTGGAAAATAGAGAACGAATGTTATCCCCCTAGATGGTCAGAGACACTATCAAGAGACATAAGTGAAAATTTGCCGGATCATAGCTTCTGTTTAAAAATGTTTGGAGAGGGGCACCTGGGTGGCTCAGATGGTTAAGCATCTGATTTTGGCTCAGGTCCTGATCCCAGGGTCCTGGGATTGAGCCCAACATCAGGCTCCCTGCTCATTGGAGAGTCTGCTTCTCCATCTCCCTCTGCTTCTCACCCCAACTGTCTTTCTCTCTCAACTAAATAGATAAAATCTTTTAAAAAATATTTGAAATATTTGGTTGAATATAAATATTTGAATATAAATATTTGGTTGAATAAAATATTTGAAATATTTGGCCTTGGGTCTGGAAGTACCCAGAATTTTAAAAAATTCACTCTTCCAGGCAGTTGTTCTTGCCATCATTTGAGGATTTCCAACCTTTCTTGCTTCTTTGAATAGGGTGGGGGATGAAATAGCTTTCAAAAAATCTTGGAAGAGGACTTCCAAATAACTTGCCGATCTAAACTACTCAATTAGTGTGTGACCAAAAACATCCCAGTATGGATTTCAAATATTTTTACTCTCATTTTTGTTCTTTTCCTTCACATCAAGGCTCATAATTGATTACATTCATTAAAAAGTTCACATTGGAAATTTTTTTTAAAGATTTTATTTATTTATTTGACAGACAGAGATCACAAGTAGGCAGAGAGGCAAGCAGAGAGAGAAGGGGAAGCAGGCTCCCCGCTGAGCAGAGAGCCCAATGTGGGGCTCGATCCCAGGGCTCTGGGATTATGACCTGAGCCGAAGGCAGAGGCTTAACCCACTGAGCCACATAGGCGCCCCCACATTGGAAATTAAAAAAAAAATTTTTGCCATAAGTCCTTTTATGCTGTTCTTTACATCATCTCTTCCCAGTGCATGATACCCACTGATCCAGATTCCACCTTTGCCATTTGAATATATTATCAGTTTTCTTGTTTCGCCTTTTGTAAGCCGAGACTCTCTGACCTCACCTCTCTGGCGTGCATGCACCTTGATTGCAGAAAATGACTCATAATGTTTCTATTTACCCATGTCCATGTCAAGTATAGAGAGAATAGAGAACGACCTTTATTCATTTTGCCATTTGTTACCTTCCCATCGGCTCCCCAGAAATGTCACTCCTTCCACCAGGATGATGACATCTGTGTATCTTTTAGAGCACAGCCAAGTGGAACTTCACTTTTGTTTTAAATTTGTCATAACATTTCAACAGCACTCTTTAAACCTCCTCAGAGACCAGGGGGGAAACCATCACACTTTAATCTTTGGATTTGTAAGAGCATAATATATAAGGTGTCAGGAATGGGACAGTCATAGAATCACTTCTATAAGCAAGTTGGAGGCTACCATCAAGGTATCTATTCCCTTCTTCCCACACCTCTGCCTTTAGGAACTCAAGAATTTCCAGAAAAGTCGTTTTAAGCAGGATCTGCTTTTGTCTAATCCCAAAACATCTTTAGAATTTTAGTTCAGAAGCATTCAAATGACAGATGTGTATATATGTATGTATTTTCCTCACATAAAACCAAATCCACCCCCTGCTGCATACTGCAAAATTGTTCTTCACTCCTTCCACAGGGGTGCCCTGAGCCTAAAAAGCTACCCTACAGAAATGCCTTTAGATGAGCCAACAGTTAAAGGAAGTTAGGTCCCCGTATCCCAAAAAGGGGCTGTCAGGAAAAGAATCATACCTCCCGAATTCCTTCTGATAAGATTTCATCTATGAAATAGCCAACTATTGTGTACTTCCCAGGGAGAAAATTACAGAAGTGGAAAGTGTTGTGTAATGGTGATTACACAACATATCTGTTCTACTCTGGGTCTCCCATCATCTTCACCATATCACAGTGTTGTAAGTCTTTCTGAGACTGGAAGTATTGATCCTACTTACTTATATTGTAAGTGTAACTGCTATCTGAGAGTCCATAAATCAAGTCTCTTCCATGGTCTTCTAAGAAAACTTGCCCTTTGCAAATCTTGCAAATCATTATAGTTATAAAAGCAATGACACAATATTAAAACTTTAAAAACTGACTCCCTTTCACTAAAGGTCTTGAATCAATCGAGGTCTCAGTCCACACCTATATGAAAAGGTTGGTGTCATTCAATTTTTCCTTTGGTATTCAGTTTATTGCATCAATAATATTATACACGCAGCAAAAAAAAAGGGATCAAGCTTTTAAAGAACTGCTTTTCTCTGTGTATATAAAAATCTGTTTCCCTTGGGAAATCCCATTTTCCGTTACCATAGCAATAGAAAGCACTGCAGAGGACTTTCATCAACCTATCCGGGAGAAGGAATTGATTTGTTTCTCCAGCATGCCAGGAGGGCAAAAGCATGTCTTTCTGATGTCAAATGAAATCAGGATGATTTCCAAATATGTTGCATGAGGAGATGAGAATTAATAGGGTCATGGAAAGAGGGAGCCTTGCTTATAAAGGTTAAACAGAAAACACTAATCAACATTAATCACTCTTGATTCCTGAAGGCTAAAAATTATATTTGAGTACTTATTCCAAGTGCAGCATTTAAAAAATGCTCATCATTCTGACTTCACTTTTTTTAAAGATTTTATTCTTAAGTAATCTCTAAACCCAACATGGGGCTTGAAGCTACAACCCTAAGATCAAGAGTTGCATGCTGTACTGACTAAGCCAGCCAAGAGGCCCTGACTTTACTTTTTTTTTTTTTTGAAGATTAATGTATTTATTTGATGGGGAGGAGCAGAGGAGAGGGAGAATCCTCAAGATGACTCTCTGCCAAGCACAGCACCTGACACAGGACATCGGGATCATGACCCAAGAAATCAAGAGTCTGACACCCAACTGACTGAGCCACCCAGGCACCCCCCCTCCCCCGATTTTACTTTTTAAAGCTTCATTTCATTTTTGCCCAGAGTATTTCAGTGATTCTCTCAGTAATAGATTAATGTTATTATCTCTTCTTTAAAGTAGTCTCACCAGGAAAGCATGAAAGCGTTCTCTCTGCCTACCCTGAAGATAACATTAAAGAAATTTCCCAATGTTGGAGGCATAAGTGCATCCATGTGATTGGATTGAACTGTTTGAGGGCAGTGGGGTGGCAGCTGCCTTCTGGAGAGGGAGTGGCTAGCTTCAGTGGATGTGCAACAGAGGAAGAAAAAGCAAAGGAAGGCTTTATCTGAACAGAGTAGCCTGGAGGTAGTGCAGCCACAGATGGAGGTTGCTGTGCTCCAGTGTCTGTCCCCCAGGATGCCCTCAGCACTAGAGTGCCATCACTGGGACCATAATCTCATCTGATACCACAAAGAGGGAGGGCCCTGCCTTTCAGGTGGGCTTTGGCAGGATGAATGGAAGTGATGATAATGTAGATAGACCACCAGTGGTCCATTGCCATATTCCTGACCTATGTGAACCTGAGGGTACCCATATGGTTAAGCACGGAAGTCCCTCAAGTTGGACTTCTCAACCACCTGGATGGGTGGTACATTTAATGGGAGTTAATGTGATTTAGAAAAATAAAGAAATGTAATGTATCTTCCATGCTTAGTACCACCATACCTGTACTGGTATGGAAATATACTCTTTTAATACCACATAGAAGAGTGGTTAAGAGCATATTGTTTTTGCTGCCTGGGACCAAAGTATGCAGTGGCATGCTGAAGCCAGCTCAAACTGACCAGCAAGAGCTGTTAAGTTTTAGCAATTTTCAGAATCAATTGTTAAACACAACCACTGTCAAATATTAAATTATATAAACTTACAACTAAAAAAATATACACTAAAACTCATTTCCTAATGATTTTACTATATTTGACTATTATCTTGAAGCTATTTACCATTCTCCTCTCTCTATGATAGAAATACTATAGAATGATGTGTCAATGCACACCTCTTTTCAATCAATACTATCACATTAGTGGTTTTGAAATCAGCCATTGTGGTAGTTACATCATGGAAATTAACAAACACCACAAATAAAGGCTTGATTTTTTGTTTTTTTGGTTGTCTACACTTAAGACATAAAAGGATAAAGTGTTAATAATGCAGAATAAACTTAAACAGGTGTCATGTCTGTAGCTGTTACATTGTGAGTCACACAAAAAATTTAGAAAATATTCTTCCAATATTCAAAAAATATCCAGTTCAGCAGAGAAGTTGCTCACATCATTGGCAAATGATTGAAGTTCTGAGATATGTCTTTGTTGTTTCACTTTTGTCTTAGTAATATAATTGAAAATGCCAACATTCATGTCAGAACTACACTTATTTGTCAGTGATGTGAGAGACTTCTTTTCTGAACCACAGAGTAATCAAGCATTCATTCCTCATCTGATTTTGGTCAGATCATAGTTGGAATGCAACCAAAGTTTGGCCACAGATACATGAGTTCAACAAAAATCAATGAAAGCATTCCATGAGAATCGACTGGCTGTATGAAATTTACAATAGAGCATTATACTTTTCTATTATTTGTAAATTGTGTGCCACCCATCATTTATACCAGTAAAATTTATCACAAACCTTTGAGGGTATATGTATGCATTTTTTCTCTTGAAGAGCTCATTATTAAACAGTCATCAGTACATCACTGAAGTGTATCTCCTCTACTTACTGGCACAAAATGGTTTCTCACAAATCATCTTCAACAAATTACTTAACTTCTATGTTCTCCCCCCAAAACAAGAATAAAATAAGAAAAATAACAGTACCTATTTGAAAGAAGGCAGGCATAATTGTGAGGGTTTAATAAATCCTAAATGACAGTGACTAAAACAGTAGTGCTTAAAACCTAGTAAGCATTATATAGATATTGTTATTATTCATTAACTGCCATGTGATAGAACCTGCTCCAAACAAACATGTGAAAACCATCCTTTACTCCTGAGGTTTGACATTCTAAGCCAAGCAAACTCATCTCCATAGAGTTATTGTGAAATA